>JBCAUA010340859.1:0-52877 GCA_038406235.1 Peronia verruculata | reverse complement strand
TAGATAGATAGATAGATAGATAGATAGATAGATAGATAGATAGATAGATAGATAGATAGATAGATAGATAGAAAGAGAGAAAGAAAGAAAACAATAACAAAACAACCTTGAATGTTACGTTACGTTCTCTCCACGCCTTTCAGCCACTTAAGCATGGCTATCAGGCACAGTGCACAGTGGTTTCTCATGTACCGCAGCTACAAGTGGACTACAGTAGGATTTGCATATTATTGTGTAGTTGGTCCAGCCGGCCAATCATCACCAGCAGTCAGCCAACTTATTACCTGAGTCTGAGATAACAACGGCTGCTGGATACCCGATCACTTAGCGAATCAAACCGTTCGGCCTGTGACCGCTAGCCTCGGGCTCTGAAATAGCCACAGCAGAGGGGTGTTTCAGTAAGAATCTGTCAGGTTAGGGCTGCAGGGCCGTACACCCACATGGCGGATGATCCTCGTGGTCGCCGCTTGTGTAACTAGTTACAGGTAAGTTAGTTGACCTGATAGGGTCACCGTCAGACAAGCAAGGGTCACCTCTTGGATCCCACCCCACTTACTTATTGCCCCCCCCCCCTCAATCTACGGCCCCAGTTGTTGTGGTGCTGGCTGGCCTCTGACATCGCGGTACGGGGCCCAAGAGGTCAACCACTAACACGGCATGGCATACCGAAGATCACAGCCCTATCACACTTTCACTAGGCCTGTCGGTAATACATACCGTATCAGGGAAACATGGGACTGTGGTATGCAGTGATAGCGCTGTGTGTGTAGTACCCTTTGTGTAAACATTCTCAACACGTTTTCTTTCAAGCCCTAGCATTTCTTCCTCTGTTTAGACGAGGGCGCATTTATCATCTGAAGCTAACTGATCACAAGGACTCCGTATCATTTTGATGTTTGTTTGTTTGTGTTGGGGTTTAACGACACATCATCACAAATACGGCTATACTGTGTCAAACACGGAAAGATACACGTCAAGAAGAAGAGAGGAAAGAAAGCAGGACAGAGGAGGAGATATCTCCCCTGGAATGTCGAGGATGGTACTCCGCGGGAGACACCCCACCGATGGCGGGCTTACACCGCCTGCAGGTGGGAGCAGAGAACTTCCTTACAAACCCCGGGCCCCTGCGGGTGGTATCATTTTGAAGGTTTTGCTAATTGGTCCAAACTTGGAAATGTTTTCATCTCCAGTTATTGTTCCTCTTCCGGCAGTAAGCTCAAAAATCTGTGAGACAACCAGCATCAATCACTGTCAATCCTGTAATGCATCTGAAATCCGAAATCCTTTGCGTACCGTTACGTTCTATATACGTCTTCAACCTCCTGATGGAGCTTATCTCGAAACTTGCGTACCGTCATACGTCGCATAGGGCCGTCACAATCTTCTTCCATTCTGTTTTCTCATGCTGTCTATTCCTGTTTCTTTGACCTCTCTCATGATAGTTCTTTTAAGTGTCTCTTTCTGTCTACCCCTCTTTCTTCTGCCTTCCATTTCCAATCCCACCGCTTGTTTTGATATTCTGTTGTCTTCCGATGTAGACGTGTGACTGATGTAGCACCTTTTTCTTTTCTTAATTATTTTGGCTATGCGGAGCTGCTTTGAAATTTCCCTTATTTCTTCTGTTATTTTAAACTCATTTGATTTAATGCTCATAATTTTCCGTAGACGCATACTGAAAACTGCCAAATTAATCTGTATTAATACAACCAACATGAATTTCTGACAGGCCATGATACATTCAAAACAAGGTTTATACCACAAACATGACAATAAAGCAAAGTCTAGAATATTATCACCAAGCAAGATGAAATGACGTGAGAAATACACTTTTACATCTAGTACACAACCCCGCCCTCCCGCCCTTCCACCCAACTGCGGGAGCCCGGGGTTTATATAGTAGGTTCTCTGCTCACACCTGCAAGCGGTTTAAGCCCGCCATCGGTGCGGTATCTCCCATGGAGTGCCATCCTCAACATTCCAGGGGAGACATCTCTTCTCTCTATCCTTGCTCCTGTCTTCTGTCCTGCTTTCTTTCCTCTCCTTTTCTTGATGTGTATACGTATCTTACCGTGCTTGACACAATATAGTCGAAATCATGCTGATGTGTCGTTAAACCCCAACACAAACAAACCAACAAATAAGATACATGGAAATCCCACAGTCAACATAATAAAGAGGAAAAGCTTACACTACAGTTTCTGTAATCCTTCGGGTCAAAGGGCACTATTGAGGATGCTTGTTTTAACCAGTCTCTGCATGTCTGCCAGGCTTCAGTCATGTTGAAACTTCATGAAGAAGAGAGCATTAGGCAGATTGGCTGATACCAAGAGGTTCTCCAGATTACAAACAAAATATTACGTTTAGCATTTGATGATACTGTAGTAAAATCTTGCATTTTCTGATACATTTCAGGTTGAATTTAGTCCAAAGATTGTCAGCGTCGTTGGTGCTGCCCTTAGTTCCTCTACGGCATCATCTTCCTCATCCCTACAAGAATTACAACTGAGCAAGCCTGAGTACACGCACCTGCAGGAACAGTTTCAGAGATCACAGGCCTCCTCGGCACCACCGGCCTTGACCTCTGAACCGGGGTCAGAGGGTAAAAGTGGACAGATCAGGGACAGAAGGTCCACCCGCTCACTGGAGGCTTTGTTCAAGGTTTGTGTCAATGGAATTTCTTTCCATTTAACACTAGACATATCAAGGGGCTAAATTTTGTCAGACTCGCCCATTCTAGAGGCCTCAGTGCATAATTATGAATTGTATCAAATAACATACAATTTGAGAAGTGGAACTGCAAACAGTGCTAGGTGGTCTGATTTAAGTGTTGAGAAAACTAGAGTTTTTCATTACATTCTCTGTATTTTGGTATCCATGACACGTTAGACTTTGGACCTTTCATAAATTATTATGTGTATTTTAGTTTAGATCTTTTTCTAGGACAGCGTCATACAATAGGCAGCACAAGGTTGGCATTGTAAATATGACAGGATGCATACCACAAAAAAAGGAAAGAAAGAACTTGGATGATGTATGTCTTGCGCCCAGAGCAAATGAGTGGCAGGTCACTCTGGGTGATCGCAAGTTACGGCCGTTTTTAACTGTTTTCCAACTCAGATATCAAATTTTTCTTTTGAGGATAGAAACGATGGAATTTTCCTTTTGTGGAATACGAATAAAAACTTTTGGTATCTCAGTTGGAAAATAGTTAACAACGGCTGTAACTTGAAATCTCCCTGATCGACTTCTGACTCATTTGCCATGGGCGCGAGACATATACATTTCACTCCCAAATTGGCATGATATTCCTTCATCTCCTAGTGTCATTTAGCTTGAAATGTTATTTCTTGAACTTGAATTAAACAATTTTGGAACAGAGAATCTGGACGATATAAGTATAGTTAATGTTTGCCTCAAGCTGGCTGAACAAACAGTGTAAAATTTCAGTGAACAAATGATTTTTCCAGTGCTTGAGCAGGTGATTCGACCTGCAGTGAGCAGTTTTTGATATGACATATTGCAGAAAAAGTGATACATATCACTCACATTTAGAAACATGCTTTGAGACACAACATGATTAAATCAGGTTCTCGTTAAACTGAGCCGACCGGAGAAATCACGTGTTTTTCAACAGTGAATGAATTTTTAACACAATTTTTTTTTCTTCACCAAGCCTTTCTATATCAATCTAATAATGCATTTCAGAGTTTCATTTACTGAAATAGATCGAGTAAAAGCCCAAAATTGTAATATAGTGGCACGTTCTATCAAGAACTACTAAGGATTTGCAAAAGTGATCGGTCATTTTCTCAATAAATCCAGCTGCACCAACAGGTCACCCCCATCGTCTTCAACTGCCAATATCTCAGCTTCTACTTAAGGTAGAACAATCATTGCTTCACACACAGAAAGGGAAATGAATAATTTTTACAGTGATACCAATAACTCCATATGCTCAAAATTTGACAAGAGCCTGATTTCATCGTGCCACACCTCATTTTGACTTCCTTTCTCAAAACGAATGTGAGTGAAAATTAGTCATTGTCTACATCAGACATGGTGCTGTGCTGTATCTTGAGTTTGCACTACTCTGATTCTATTTTAAACAAGTATTTGGCATCTTTCTTCAATCAGGTGACTGACTCAGAGCTACAGAACATGAGAGAAGATGTACCAGTAGCAGTCAGCCAAGCACCAGTAACCATAGCAACTGAAGACCAGAACTACATAGTGCTGAATGACGTGCGTATCATGGACCAAGGGGAGGCTACTCAGATCATAATAACTTCAGCGGACCAGACCATAAGTGCAGAGACGGACTACTACACCATTTCTGTGCCCAGCACCACAACGGCTACCCACGTTTCCGTTCCATACTCAGCACCAACCAGCGCTGGAGGCAGTGATATCATCAAATTTGTACTCCAGACAGAGAGCGAGGCAGAGGCCCAGCAGATCACAGGTGTAAGGAACCAGGTTGCCCCATCCACTGTGATAGTGGAGCAGCCGCAGCGCTTGGAAGGTGCGATTCAACGAGAGAAAGTGCCACCCGTCACTCCTGGCAGAAAGCGGATCCATCCTCAAAAGCCAGGCAAATATAAGTGCAAGTATTGTGATCGCACATGTGCAAAACCCAGTGTTCTGGAGAAACACCTGCGAGCCCACACAAATGAGAGACCTTTCCCTTGTGTGGTCTGTGGGGTCTCTTTCAAAACCAAGAGTAATCTGTCTAAACACTGCAAGTCCATTGCTCACGCCTCACGGACAGGTCTTTCCTGGACTGGTGGAAGCAAAGACAGTATTAGTGGGGAGTCAAAAGACGAAGACATGAAAATAGATGAAGAAGAAAATGATTCGGAGGGTACAGATACAGATGTTGAAGGTGCAAATTACATTGAACATGATGAGGAAAGTGGGGATGGAAACCCCAAGGTCATTGTGGAGAGTGCCGGGGAGGTGGGGGCTGATTCCTTGGAACACAGTCGTCCTAGCCAGGTGGTGAGACAGGAGAGTGTTCTGGAAGGGATTCGTCAGAAGATTGACAAAAATAAAAAGCAGCAACAACAGCAACAGGAGAAAGAAGGGAAGGCAGATTTAAGCAAATGGTTTACTCGTGTGTTCAGTGCATTTGACAAACCTTCTGAGTCAGAACTGGCAAAATACGAGGAGGCAGAAACTGTGGTGAAACAGAATATCCTGGCCATGAGCAATGTGAGCAAGGCCGAGGAAATTCTGGATGAACTGGAGGCTATGAAAGCCAAGTTTAGCCAGCAGTATCCAGACTCCCTGCCTGTGTTAATGACTCACCAGTTCATTGATGGGGATAAGCTACAGGTGAAGTTTCTGAGACCTAAGGCAGAATATCTGACAGTGAGTTTGAGACAAAGCTCCACATCTTCACTGCCAGCAACTTTTGGTGATCAGAGTCCATCCAGAGCTACTGCCAGGATAAGTTTGGGCAACACTGGAGGCAACAGTTTGTCTGCCAGCATAGGGTTAACTCCACCAGGCCTTGTACGATCAGCCTCAGCTTCCTCTTTGTCCAGTGCTGTACAAAGAGGACTCAGTGGATCTGAGACTCCAAATAGGTCATCGGACAGTCTGCAGCATACCCTGTTTTTGTCTCAGACAAGTGATCCGTCTGTGGATAGACTATCTGTGGATGCTGGCACCAAACGGCCCAGATTACAGTCTCATCGCAGTGATGTCTCTGTGGGCAGCCTGATGTCAGTGTTCAGCCGGTCTAGCAGGGAGAGCCTGCAGTCACTCAACTCTATGGAAGAACCCAGCTCCGGAGGACAGAAACCAGCCCTGGCTGTCAGAGAACGGAGGAGCTCAGCTACACTGACCAGACACCCAGCCTTAAGTGAGTCAAACACAGCAGCTTTTTCTACCATCATCTCACAAGACGATAAACCAACATTGGTGTATCAGCATGCAATGGATTCTGACAGTGACAAAATGTTGAAGTCAACAGGCCGGTCATTGTCCTCCTCTCACAAATATGACATTCTAAATGATAGGATTCAGAAGCTGATTTCCACTAATGCTGAAATAATTGACAAACATACTCTGAGTGATCCACCAAGACCCAAAAACAAGTATATGAGACAGACCAGTGACTCCAGTTTTCAGACCATGAAGATATCAGACTTACGACCTTCCTCTGAATCCAGCGGAGACAGGCTAACTGTGGAGCCACACTCAGACAAAATGTGGAAAAAGAAATTGGCAGCCTCTCTCTCTGTGGGAGACACTGATAGTGCTTTGGCAAGACCAGATCTGGTGAAGAGATCCATGTCCACTTCAGCACTGAGACAGTTCAAGACTGTGACTGGGGAGTCAAACTCCAGAAATGTTTCTCCGCTGGCCCAGAAATTGGCGGCAGGGCCATCTGAGGTTTCCACCACACTCCAGTTACCAGGGACTACCAGAGTGTATGCAGCCACACCTCAGGACCCGCAGGAACAACAGGTCCAATCCCAACAGCTGCATGTACCACAGCAGTACACCTTGCCACCAACATCTCAGCATGTTCAAATGGAAACGTCAAAGACTGAAGGCAGTCCATTAACATATTCCTCTGCTCAGAGAGGCCAGCTGGTGGAAGGATCCCTGGCCATAGGGACCACAGCTCCTGCATCTCTAGGCCAAGTCCAGGTGGATGCTGTGAACCATTTGCAGGTAACTTCAGGTCTCACCCCAGCTCAACTGCAGGCAATCAACAAAGCCCACCTAGTTTGTGTCCCAGTCTGTTCCCTGCCTTCCCAGTTGAATACTGCAGAGAACAGCTTGAAGCTGCAAACACTTGAAACACCTGAGGCTGGAAAACCAATGTCCCCTAGTGTGGCAGGCACTTTCAAATTACAACCATTGCGAGAAGGAATACCACAATCTGTCTCATTGCCCACAGTCCCCAAATCATTCTCTGTGTCAGCCTCTAGTGCTGGTGCAGGTTTCCCTTCAGGTGGCAGAGTGACTGTTCAGGATAGCCAGAACAGTGAGTCAGCCCACGTCCCTGCCAGACCTGTGAGTCACAGTGGTTCTGTACCTCAGCCAGTAACCCCATCCCTGCCCACCAAGATTGTTCAAGGTCCTGGACCCCATGAGATTCAGATTCAATTTAAGTTTTCCAAAAATGCTAATGACCAGTCCCAGCCAGGATCTCAGACACAGTTGGGAGGTCAGGCTGGAGCATCAGCAGTTCCAGCAATGTCACAGAAAAGTTCTGGGGACACACCCAGCATCATCAGCTCCATGCTACAGGCTCCGCGCCAACTGAGTCCAATGATTGGGCAGCCTGGAGTCCAATTCCCAGCCAGATCTAAAGCTGGCTCACCTCTTCAGGCATCCAGATCTTTCTCTGGTCAGACAGCAGTCAGCAAAGTTCCAGTGGCCTCTCTGATACAGACGGGATCCCTGGACTCCACTGTGCAAGAAGCAGGTGTTGCTGGGAAACAGAAAATCGGCACATCTGGGAGTTTACATGATCAGAAAAAATCCATGAGCCGGCAGGCCACTGTCACTACTTCACCTCTCTCTTCAACAAGTCCAAACAAATCAACTCCCTTCATGACAGAACTTCAGCAGAGACTTTCTGTGACTCAGAGTGAGCAGCTACCTGTGATGCAAGGGGATAGTGACAAGCTGACCATGTTGAAGCACTTCAAAAGTCAAGGTCTGTCTGATGGTTTGGCAGCAGCTGCCCAATCCTATGTCCAATCCATCATGACAGGTCCAGTGACACCTAGCCCATTCCAGTGTGAAGACTGCTCTGAATCTTTCCCCCAACTCAGCACACTCAGACTGCACCACTGCCCCAAAAACAAAAACTTGCGGAGAAGTTTGTCAGCAATGGAGGTAACTTCTAGTCAAGGGGAAGTTGGCAAGAATCCCCAGTCAGTCTCAGATCCCCAGGGGACTGGAGATTTGGTAATTATTAGTGATCCTCAACAATTAAAGAAAGCCAACCCTGCCCTCTTCAAATCTTTGTCAACCACAGACCTTCAAGCAGGACAGCAGTTGATCAAAGATCCTTCCAAGTTCATTGCATCAACATCATCTCTCACAACCTCCACTGGAACAGCAGCCACTGCTCTAGCGGCTGCAGCAGCAGCAGTGGCAGCAGCAGCTACACCATCTTCTCATAGTGGACAGTCATCCTCTCCATCCTCAGATAACAAACAATGTCATGACCAACAGAACTTGATGATCAACTCCAACCCTACCTTGCCCAGGAAAAAAGGACGACCCAAAGGCTCCAAAAATAGGCCAAAAGATTTGAATTTGGTGCTGGCCAAAGCGAAGGGAGCCCAACATCCATCTCAAGCAATTTTAGCCAATGCCCGTTCAGGAAGCTCAGGCTCTATCAGTGTTGATGGCACAACTCCTAAAGATCCCCTCCTCCAGTCACAAGCAATATCCACACAAGGACAGGTGGTTTTTCTGCAAGGTCAGTATCCTAAATTGTTACTGCCACGGTCAGCCTCTAACACCACACCTGCCATCCCAATCACAACAGCCACCATCGACATAGCTGCATCTACAGTGGTTACTTCAGTTCCCACCACAGTGACCAGTCAGTTGCTCCCAACATCATCTGCAACTCTCAACATCAGCACTGCTACCACCAACATGATAGGTCAGCCCATGGTACCAGTGATCTCAGGCAGCAAGATTGTCAGGCAGCTGAGCTCAGGCATTGCCGTGGGTGCCACTGCCAAATCCAACATCATCACAGCAACAACCAAGACTGGCATTGCTCCAGGTGTGCCAGTGATTGGCCTGGGTCAGTCGGTACCTGGTCTCACCATTAGCGGTACAACTGCTGTCTCTGTACTCAATCCTGGCATATCTGCCGGCCCTCTGACACCTGGTACACCAAAGTCTGGTGGTTTCATGATTGGTTTTCCAGTGTCCAGTATAACCCCTTCCACCCCAGGGACCCCTGCCACCCCGCTGACCCCAACCCATCCCCTGTCGGGCAAAACTGTGAGAGCTCAGAGTTTGGAGTCAGCAGCCTTTGTGTCAGGGTCAGGTAAGATGAGCACTGGGCCAGGTCTAACATTGAACATTGCCTCAGCCCAGTCAGCCAGCAGTGCCCAGTTCTCCCAGACCTCCCCACGGGTCATACCTTACATTCCAGCTGTCACATTCCACAGTCTAGATACCAGTAAACTGACAGGTAGTGTCTGTGTGGCCAGTCCTCTGCCTGAACAGAAAACACAGCAATTGCAACAACAACAACAACAGCCCCCACAGCTGAGATTGTCCCAGACCACCCCTGTGGCTTTAGCTTATGCCACACCAACGACCCCAGGGACACCCCTCACCCCAGCCACGCCAGACACACCTGCCGACCTGACTGGCACCAGGAGAAAGCTCAAAGACAAATTGTTGCTGAAACAGTCCCTGAGTGTGGAGAAAAGCCAAGACAAGAGCCAGGAAAAGGCCCTATCCATGGACTCCCCTGCCATCACAGGCCACACAGGTTTTATTCTGAAAACTAATAGCTCTGACAGTCCCAATTTGTCAGGCACCCAGTCTCCAGTAGTTCTGTATCCTACATCAGCCAGAACCAATGTCACTGCGGCCAACTCAGTCTTACTGGCTTCTCTCACCAAACCGGTGGTGTCCTCTCAAAAACTGGGTGGCCAGCCCAATGCTGTGATCACCTCAGCTGTGATGGGTCGTGTCAAGGAAGCTGACAAAGTGCCAGACCTGTACACAAGATCAGAGTCAGAAACTCATCTTAGTCCAGAATCTGCCAGAATCCACCCACCTGTCCTGAGGGCTTTCTCAGAGCCATCAGCAGCAAAGAAAATGAAGAAATCCAAATTGCCAAAACCATCACCATTAAGCATCGAGGAGAAGAACCCACCAGGAAGCACCAGGATGATTTCCAAGATGCTATCAACTCCAAAGTCAAACCAGCAGACAATGCTAGGTGGATCGGAGGATGTGTCCTCCAAGAAATCCTGGAGCGTTCAGCCTAAAATGGAGAGTGGTGCTGAATCATTTGATTCTGGCCTGGGTTTGAGGAGCATGTCACAGGAGACACCATTCTATTTCCCAAAGTCTGCATCCATAGCAAGCCTGGACAGCAACGAGCTAATGATTGATCTGTCAGGTGACAACTTCAACAATGTGACAATTCCCATCAACTATGCCATGTCCTTTGTCAGTGTCAGCCGCATCCAGAGCAGCCCACTACTCACAGAGTGGAACCATGCCAACAAGGTGACGGGATCTCTGGTGACCTTGTCACCGTTGACCCTGGCAGGTTCCAAAATCCAGCTGCCTGCTGTTGGGGGCATGGCCCTGGTGCAAAAAGAAGCCAAGAACTGGCTACTGAAGCGTTCCATCTCCCTCCATCGTCACTTTCAGATTCTTTCTCGGCTGTGGCAGTCCTCCTCTCCTGTCACCCTGGACTCCATGACAGCCATGGCCCTAGCACAGGGCAATCCTCCACCTGTACTCCTAGGCCGCTCACTCACATCACATTCTTCAGTGTCATCATCATCGTCGTTAGCAGAGACCCCCAGCACTGGAACACCTGGCAGTGCTGATCCAGCCAAATTCAAACTGACTCCTGTGTACCCTGTTCCCTCAGAATCTATAGACCTAACCAAAGAGGGTTCACAACAACAGGCACATGGGGAATTCCAGCATGGCAAAATGCCCACCCCAGCAGGCAATGAGAAGAGTGACGATCAAAGTTCACAAGTCAGAGGATCACCAATGACAGCCCCTTTGCAGTATGACAAAGGCGTGCATACAACCACAACCATGCAACTCAAGGCCAGGCTTTTGTCCACCTCTAGAAGCAGTATGGAGTCATCAGTATCATCCACTTCAGGGGATGACCAGCAACCCCAGCAGTTCCATCCACACACAGCACCATCATCTTCTCATCCTCTACAGTTGCCTATCAAATCTGTCGCAGCAGCTCTTGGTATCAGCATTGCTGCTTCGTCTTCATCTTCTCCCTCAACAATATCGTCGGCAGTGATCTCCTGTGTAGAACAGCAAATATCCTCTGTGACACCAACTGGCACGTTGAACACACCAATGTACGGCCATTCCTGCCCGACCCTCTACACCACCACCCATGTAACTTTCTGCTGTATCCAACGACCTCAGCCCATGTACGTGGCAGTCAAAAGCAGTAAGAAAATTTCCATGTACTCCAACTGGCGCCTGGCAACTCACAACCCCAACCCTGTTGGGCTGAACTCTCGGATGTTGTTAGCCTTATACAAATCAAGGTAAGACATTAGTAGATGACTTCATCGTAGGTCAGTCTTATATATATTGTTATAAAATCACTGTCAGTCCTGCCCTCTACTATCATGTCATCACTATCAGCGCAGATAACTTTTTTCTCAATTTACAATTGTTCTTTTACACTTTGCATCGGACAGGGAGAAGTAATTTGACTGATGGCCAGAATTGCCTATTGTCACAAAGAGAGATGAGAAAAGAAATGACAAATTGGCAAACATGATAATAATTTCAAAACCATCTGTCACCTCCAGTCTCAAAATAACTGGTGGAATTGAAATAGAGTCAGCCAATGACCGATATCGCAATGTGTGTCAGCTGCCAGGTGGAAAATGCCAATCAAATGAATTACTGGAATCAAAGTGTCCTTACCTTTTCTCATTTCAAATGGGCAGACTGTTAAAGCAGTCTATATTTTGCATTAGTGGTTCAGTAGCAAATACGTAGGTAGGCTGTCCTCTCCTGCACCTGTTGTAATTTTTTTTATTGCTAAACTTGCAAATGTCTTGCGACCAGGGCAAATGAGTTGGAAGTCGCCTTGGGCAACGAAGATATACAGCTGTTTTTGGTAGTTTTTAACTACTTTCCAGCTAGGATACTAAATTTTTTTTTATTTTTCGGACGTCAGTTTAGCCTTTTTTTAATCTAAAAAAAAAAAAAAAAGAAATATTTTGGTATCATAGTCAGAAAATACTGATGGTAAAAAAAATCGGCTGTGACATGAACTCACCTGGCGCAACTTGCGACTCATTTGCCCTGGGCGCAAGACAAATATTCTAGGAGCATATATACAGGTGAAGGACAGTGAAATCATCTTGGTCTAATTTGTTCTCTTTTTGTTTCTGCGTTGTGCCGGGTTCCTCATCTGTAGGCCCTAGCACTCTCTCCAAGGTGGACAGACCAGGCAGGTCTATCTTCAGCTGTTTTTCCCTATGTCTGTGAAAGCTTTGAATCAAAATGCTAGGTGGAATAAAGAAATTAGAAGAATCAAGCCTAGGATTAAGGAAAAATCCCATCAAAGTGTGAACAGAGTCTTTGGTAGAACAAGTTGTATCCCCAGAGCCTACATGGTGCAAAAACACTCAGAGCTCTACAGCATTTCCTTTTAGGGCCAATTTTGACAAATTTTCAAATTCCAAAGAATACAGCTGAATTTGGTGTCAACTTTTTAGCTTAAGGTTTCAGTTTCAAAACAAAGGTTTTTGAGGGCAGCAGATGACTTGTTGCGGAGAAAACCGATCATAAAGGGGAGTAACCTCTTGAATTTATCAAAATAAAAACAAAATCATAAAGAAAGAATATTCTGTTCAAACAGCTTCAGAATGCTGAAAATACTTTGCCATGCTTAGAAAAATACAGAGGAAGTGGAAAAAAAAGAAAAACATACATGTGTTTTTTGGTACTTTTGTCACAGAAATGCATCCAGTCCAGTATATGCTCAGCGCTCCATGATTCCCACCAACGGAGGAAACCAGACCCACAGTTCCTACTGGACATATCACAGGAAGAAAATGACCACTGTCAAAAGAGAAATCAAGGTAAGATGACAGCTGTCCGGCAATGTCCATGCTGCCTTTTCGTCACTGGACTATGATTATCTTGGCTGTAAATGCATGCCCAGTCTAGCCAGAAGACATTTTGGTAGAAATATGATTTATTGACCATGGGTGAAAAAGGAGTTAACTTTGACTGTGAATATATCCACCAAGAAAAGTCAAGAGTGAATAAATTTTTTTCATCAGAGTAAAGCACACCTACTTTCTCTTCTATTTACACCAAAACCCTGTGCATGAAAAATCTGACCCCTGAGCATATGACCTGGTGATCTGGCATATGATTTTATATGCTTTTTAAATAGATGCTTAGTGAATGTTATTATCACACTGAATGGGAGATAGTTTCACAAATTATCTGCCCCTGACTCACTTTCCCAAAAGAGATACTCATATAAGGGGAGACCATTTTGACCAGCCCTGTTACTTCCCTTTGCCCAACAACAGATGGTTTAGCAAGCAGTGTATAAAGGAAAAAAAACTTTATTTCTTGTCATTCGAAAGGCTGATCACCCAAAATTTCATAAAATTATATCAATAAGAGGAAAACATTCTCTTTATGCCATAATATTTTAGGAGTGATTTTTGTTTCCTCTTTACACTAGTTGTTTATCTCTCTTTTGTCTGTTAAAGGGAACTAATGGGACTGATCACAACGATCCCCCATCATGTATAGTTTTTAAAAATGTTTTCCTCTGTTATCCTATGTTATTTGGCAGAGCGAAGATGGCAGAACCAGCAGTATTGTGAAGACAGAAGGAAAAGACGGGAAATTCCCCAAACTGCGACTGACCAAAGGCGGGTACAAGAGCAACGAGAAGTACGAGTACATCCGAGGGCGAGGCTGGGGCAAGTACATCTGCGAGCTGTGTGGCATCCGTTGCAAGAAGCCCAGCATGCTGAAAAAGCATCTGAGGACTCACACTGACCTACGTCCCTACCACTGTCGACACTGTCGCTTCTCCTTCAAAACCAAAGGCAACCTGACTAAACACATGAAATCAAAGGTGACTCAACTGTCAATCTTACATTTCATCATTGCTTATGAATTAGGTATTTTAAGCAAAGTCTCATGACCTAGTAAACATCTCTCACATGCGGCCTTGTTTATATGATGTGACAGGTCTGAGAGCTCATCATTCGTCCAGATTTGTCTGCCATGCGCAGAGCAAGTAAACAAAGCCACATGCGATGCTCCCTAGGTCATGTGATTTTGCTTAAAATACCTAATAATGTTTAAGTCATTTTCAGGATTTTTGAGAAATTGGGGAAAAAAGTGATCCTGAGGAATGTTTTCATAATTCTATTGGCTTTTTTTTTTTTTAATGTAATGTTATTAGGTCTTAGCTGTCATGTTCAGAATTGCCATAAAACATCATTAGCATTTGGGCATATTTTTGACTCACAGCCCTGTGATGAAGTAATGACAGTTTTTCCTGCTAAGTTTCTATGGCTTAATTCAATATGTGAGTAGGTGTGACTTGTTGGATGTTGTATGACTATTTCATTTTATTTCATACACAGTATGTGATGGGTTTCAGGGCAAAACGCGACAAATGTCATTTTTGAAAATTTTTAGCAAGTACCTTGCAATGCTGGGCATGATGATAGTGCTTTATGGTAAGGACTTTCTTTTTCATCAATGCGACTTATCCTTCCCAAAAGTGTTAGGAAAATTCTAGTCCTTAACGATAAATTGCTAACTATCGGAAAAAAATTTGTCATTTTTCTCTAAACGTTGATTTTGGATTTGTCTCATTTTGCCCCAAAATTCGTCATGTACAGACTTCTTTGCTATCACATAGACAGCAAAGGCAAATGTCATAACTATATTGTTTGTAGTCACATTGTGTTGTTTTGTTTTTCTTCTGTCATGTCATGTTGATGTTTTTTTGTTCTTGTTTTTTTTTCAGTTATGTCATCGGTATCTCTTTGCAGTCATGTCATGTTGTTGTATTTGCCATTCATGTCATCTTTCTGTATTCTACAGTCATATCATATTTTTGTATTCCACAGTCATGTCATGTTATTTTATTCTTCAGTCATGTCTCACTTTTGTATTCTACAGTCATATCATGTTGTTTTATTCTACAGTCATATCATATTATTTTATTCTACAGTCATGTTATATTTTTGTATTCTACAGTCATGTCATGTTGTGGTGATTTATTTGCACCTATGTTGATGTTTTCACTGCCTGTCTTGTCGATTTCTTGTATTTATTTTATTATGTTGATAATGTCTGCAGTCCCACCAAAAGAAATGCCATGAGCTGGGCATTATCCCTGTACCAACAGCAGTGGACGATTCTCAGATTGATTCAGCAGCACTGGAAGAGCAGTGTCGTATATCCAGGGAGGCTCGCATCCACGACTCTGTGGATACCCAGGCCGCATCCGGGGAGGAAGAAGAAGATGAGGACATGGAGGGAGAAGATGAGGATGATGATGATGAGGAGGAAGAAGAAGATGAAGGCATGTCACGAGAACACGGGGACGACCAGTCATTTGATCAGGAAAGATCTGGATCCAGTTCACCTCGTGTTCTGAAAAGGTTTGGTTGTTTTGTTTTTTTGCTTGTTTCCACAGGTCCTAAGCAGAAAGATGTGAAATACAGTTTGAAATATATCAAACAGAATAGTATAAGATTTGAATATCATAGGCAACAAAGGTAAAGAAGACAATTCCAGTGATCTTCAGTAGAAAGTTATAAGATATAATTCCAGCTATTTGACAGACTAAAATGTAGAATATAAATCCAGGTGTCTGAAGTGGACTTGTATTTAGATTCAGTTCCAGATGTCTTAGCTACAAAGATATAATGTATAGGCAAAATAATGGTTTTCATATATTAGATATATATTTCTTAAGATTATAAAATGCACTTTCCTTAAGCTCTCTCTGTTCTTTTGCTGGTTTTCTTGCTGTCTTTCTATCATCCTGTTAAATGCAAGTTTGAAATTTATTCTGCTCTGTGTCTGGATTAGCGTATCTGAGACGCGACATGATGGGATGGGGTGCTCGACAAATTTTGAGCATGTGGAGTTACAGGTATCACTGTGAAGATTATTCTTTTCCCTTTCACTGTGTGAAAAAATATTGTTCTACCATAAGTCGAAGCTGAGATATTGGCAATTAAAGATGATGGGGGTGACCTATTGCTGCAGCTGAATTTATTGAGAAAAGAGCCAATAACTTCTGTAAATCCTTATTAATCTTTGTCAGGCCATGCCAGAAAATTGCAGTTTTTTTTCTACTTCTACTCAATCTATTTCAGTAAAATGAATTCTGAAATGCATTTTTAGAAGGGTTTGGTGAAAAAAAAAAAAAAAACGATTTTAGAAAAAATTCATTCACTGTTCAAATACATATGATTTCTCTGGTCGGCTCAGTTTTACAAGCGCCTGATTTCATCGCGTCGCACCTCATTTATCACAAGTGGTTGAACTGATGCAGCCACAGTTTTTTCAGTTGTCAGTCTGGTTGCACTTTTTCCATGCCAAGGGTTTTCCATGGCTGTGCCGGAACATTTTGAAAGTGAACAGTAACGATTTGAAAAAAAAACCCATAAAACTATGTGAAATGAGGGATCAAACTAAAGCCTTATGTTTTTTTTTTCATGAAACAAAGAAAGAAGTACAGAAGAGTTACTGTACATCATGATGATTAAAACAAGCATTGGCAGGTCAGAAACAACACAAATTATGATCTGGAGATCGTCTATATATAAATGATCGGCACAGCCGCAGAAATTTTGATGGTCTATATATAGACGATTGGCATGAAAAGACAGTATATAGATGATCAGCACAGCCGCAGAAATTTTGCTGGTCTATATATATATGATTGGCATGGAAAGACAATATAGATGATTGGCACAACTGTAGAAATGCAGATGGTCTATATATAGACGATTGGCATGGAAAGACAGTATATAGATGATCGGCACAGCCGCAGAGACTTTGATAGTCTGTATATAGATGATTGGTAAGGAAAGACAACATAGATGATTGGCACAGCTGTAGAAATGCAGATGGTCTATATATAGAAGGTTGACATGGAAAGAGTTCACTCCTATTACCCAAAGTGACGATTCGGTCGTCGCTAGGTCAGGGCGTGGCTGTCGAAGTGACAACTCAGTTGTCACTGTTGACGTGTGGTTAACTTTAAAAACTCCACATAACATGGCCATAAATGGAGCCACTTCAATTCTAAAAAAAAACAATTCAGGCTGTGCTTTGATTGATGTTTGCTGTTGTTTTTCAGACTAGGACAATGATTTTACTTTCCTGTGAAAGTTCCACTCTCTCTTGATAAAATTCAGTCCATAGTATTGTCACCATTTACACAGGCAATCTTCTATTGATGAACCTTCTCCTGTGTTCACCTTCACCCATGATCAGAAGTCAAGGCCATTCCTGGGTCAGATGGGATCAAGGTCAAGGTATATGTTCTGCTCTTTTCACGGAGAAGCAAATTTTCATTTTAAGATTCATACTTCTTCTCCTGAATATGAATGAGGAATAGAAATACAGATGGTACCAAACAATCAGATCCACATGTTGAGAAATTTGGATTCGTTTTATTTTGTCCCATACTTTTGTTAAAATATCCCAAAGTAGACATTGGACATATTTTTTTTTTTTGTATTTAGTTCTTTTTCTGGGATGATGAAGGCTGAAGCAGCAGAAGGCTGGCTCTTAGATATGGCCATAGGAAATAATGTAGGGAAAAAGGAAAGAAGTGCCATATGTGTTTTTTCATTCCTTATTTAAGGATTCATCCTGTTTTGCGGCTGTGTAAATGTTGAAATATGATCAGACTTTCTCTTATTTTAGGAATGCTGATTTGGGTTTGATGGAAATTACTCAGGCAGGCTAGATTATTTTCACGAAAAACTATTAGTACTATTTTAACGTTTTTGGTTGTTTTTTTTTTTGTCTTAAAAAATTAGCAGTGAAGTTTACTTTTGACATCCAGGTTGTTAGCATTGTGAATCAGACTTTTTCATTTGTATTTGTTCAGACAATTTTCAATTTTCATTTTAGAAGGAGCTTTATATGTTATTCTTAATTTAATTAATTTCGTTTTTCTCAACTTCAGGAACAGAGAATTCTCAGAATCGTCCAATATTTCATATTCTTCCCAGTCATCAATGGAAAACAGAGGTAAATACTAGTTTGGTTTGATAATTCAATGGCAGAATTGTCGTAATGTCATCTGAGGTCTTATTCAGTCTGTGAACTTGAACTGTTCTTTAAATAGTATTCCATAACATGAAGGGTAAGGTAAGAAATGATTTTAAGAGTCTAATTCATATTTTGATTTAACAGCATATCAAAAGAAGTGAATGATGTCTTTTTTCTTATTATGGCTATCACCAGCAGTTGATCTATGGCTTAAGTCTGGGTTCCACAAGAGAAATGTTCAAAGTAAAGTTTTATTTGTTCGACCGTCATTGGACTTGTTATGAAATCCGTTCCCTGCTATTTTTTACAAAAGATTAGGAGGACCGCTCAGGGGACACAACCATGATGACACTAATGTGGTCCGCTCTTGTCAGTATTCCAGGAATTGGTGCCCCTCAGTCCATCTACATGACATTATCCATTGTCTTTCAGACAGCATGCTCCCCCCCCCCCGTCCCACGACATCGCTGTACATGCATTGCATTATGTATTTAGGCTATGGCTTTCCTTTTACATCATAGACAACTTATGTGGCCTTGACCACCACCCAGCTCAATTACCAGACCACCCCTCCCAGTGACTCATCTTCACTAAGGCCCAAATTTAGACCTACATTATACAATACCATCTTCACCCCTCGTGCATGCCTGTCCCTGATCATAAACAGCCTGGAGTGAAAAATTGGCTTAATCAGACATTCTGCTACTTTGACATCTAGTTTTAGTAGATGATGATAAAAGTCATTCAAGAAATGCATGTTGCCAGGGTGACATGTCCTACTTTAGCAGGATTTCCTACTTTTTGGCTGTCAGTAATTTCTCTGTTGGCCCCAAAGCCAGTATTATTTACTATTAATGTACTTCAATTTTATGTGTTGCTAAAGAGTGTGCCAGGGACTTTTCCTACTTTTTCATGGAGACAGATTGACATCCCTGATGTTGAGAGTTCGAGAAATGCTTGTTAAAAATACAAAGAAAATACAGGAATTCAAACAGAGGAGATAGCGGTGTTCATTGTTCCCATGAATTCAAGATAAGCATGTTCAAGTTTTCTGTGCTTGACTGTGTAGTTTCCCATAATATCAAAAGACAGCGTACAACTTCTTTATTCTTAAAAAAAGCCTGTTTAATCCCCAGGTATTAGAAGAGAGATAATTAAAATTTAAAACCATGATCTTCTTGAAGCAGAGAAGTTTTAAGAGAAAAGATATCTGGTTAGAGTATTATGGTACTGACCAGATCTTATGAGGGTGCCTTATGTGTTCTGTTTCCACAGCTGTCAGTCCCCATCACAACATCGACACAGAGATTGCCCGCAGCTTGTTGGATCTGTCTCAGCCCAGACGTTCAGAATCACGAGAGATTGTGGATGAAGAGGCTCGTCGCCATGGTAAGAGTCATTTATTATCTGTCCGTGCTCAGATAAAAGCGATCAGGCAAAGCCTCCTGTATTGCCTAGAGCCCAAAGTGTTTATCCACGCAACATGCACATTTTGAGGTTGCTGCAGTAAAAGAAGTTGAGGACATTTCTACCCAGGTATTGTATACCATTTACCACAAGGGAAATATGGAAGTGCATAATTCCATGAAAAACTTTTTTTTTCTTCAAAATTAAATTTCTTATTATAGAAGCCAACATTACTCACTTATTGGTGCAAAATGTACACCTGGAAGGTATTGCAGTGGGAGAGTTAAAGAAGAACTTTTTCTGTAATATTGTCACTCTTTTTGCTCAACTTTGTCACTGCTGGCATCACTATCATTGAAAATTTGACGAATATTTTAAATTCTTAGACCTGGTTTTGCCAACTTTCCGCCGCAGAAATGACAAAGCCTCTGAGCCATCAAGAGTAGCTCTTCTTCAACTGTGGACAGGGATCACAGGTTTCAGTTCTGAAAAGGCAACAGATTGGAGACATGATATCATAATATCCTGGCAGTTGAAAATTTAAGCACTCACTGGCTTATAATGTCATCTGAACAACACTACTCATCTGTACCTATTGCACATTTTGAAAAAACTGCATTGAAAAACTTGAGTGTCAGCTTTTCCATAATATGACGTGCTGTTTGCTGAACTATAGATGTCTTGTGACCAGGGCAAATGAGTCAGAAGTCAGGTCGGGCAATGAAGATATACGGCTGTTTTTGGTTGCTTTTAACTCCTTTCCAACTAGGATACTACAGTTGTTTTTTGGGTTTTTTTTTTCGCAAAATGAGAATTTAACCTTTTATAACCTGAAAAAAGAAATATTTTGGTATCATAGTCTGAAAATAGTAAAAAAAAAAATGGTCAAAAATGGCTGTGACTTGAACTCACCCAGTACAACTTCCAACTCACATAGGGCGCAAGACAATAGACATATGAAATGTAATCATATGATCAGCTAAATCTTGTAGAAAATATTGTCTAAAGCCAATATTGCTAAAGCGTACAAACTGCACTGCCATGGAAGAACTACACAGACTTTTCCTTCATCATATTCAACAGAAAATCTTCGAATGTAATGAATGTGTCTTATGTCCCCAGCCCTGAGCCATCTGCAGACGCTGATCACACAGCTGATGGCCCAGAAGAAACCTCTGTCTGGTCTGAACCTGGGTGGGGACAGCTTGACCTCAGCATCCAGCTCTTCCATCCCTGGACAGCTTCACACCTCAGCTCTGGGACCTTCTGGGGATGGAATGGTCAGTTATTGAACAAAGAGTTTAATCTTTCTGCAGTGCAATCAGCATCATTTTATAGAAATGAGACGTGACATGATGAAATCAGGCACTCGTTAAACTGAGCCGATAGGAGAATTCACATGTTTTTCAACAGTGAATGAATTTTTATTGCAATTTCTTTTTCTTCACCAAACCCTTCTATATCAATCTAAAAATGCATTTCAGAGTTCAGTTTACTGATTTCGATCGAGTAAAAGCCCCAAAATTGTAATTTAGTGGCATGGCCTAACAAGGATAAATAAGGATTTTCAAAAGTGATCGGCCATTTTTTTCAGTAAATTCAGCTGCGGCAATAGGTCCCCCCATCGTCTTTAATTTCCAATATCTCAACTTCTACCACAGGTAGACCAATACTTTTTTCACACATTGAAAGAGAAGTGAATAATCTTTACTGTGATACCAATAACTCCATATGTTAAAATTTGATGAGAGCTTGATTTCATCATGTTGCATCCCAAATGTCTAAAAATTTAAAGTGGACTGTCTGATGGCAACTAATTCTATACACTGAAAGAAACAAACAACAGTCTGTAGAACTTGATAAATTAAAAACTGAATAAAATGATGGTCCAGGCCCAATTTTGGCTTCCACATAATCATGAATACTTTACAGAATTGTGATTATTTTGTAGAAGTGTCATCAAATACAAGATATTGATTGTGAACAATAACAAACTCAATACAATAAAATAAATAAACAGCAAATATGCAGAATGAATAAGGCTGAAATGTCAAAAATAGCATCAGAACAAAGCAGACTCCATGAGAAAACTTTAAAACTATTCATTTTTCTGTGTTTGTCATACAGGCTCCGAAATCTTCTGTTCTGCCATCATTGTCATCAACTGACACTCAGCAGTCACCCTTGGCTGGCAAACAGACAATATCCAGAGAGTCTTCTACGGAAACTATTGCCAGCAGTCACATCCAAGGGACATCACAACGAGGAGACGGAGACAAACTGCAGAGAAGCTCTCCTGTGCCTGAAAAAGTGGTACTTGGTGGGGAGGTCAAGGTCGGGCTGTCAAGCCAAGAAGGACAGGAGATAGAGAGTCCTGGCAAAACCATGGGTGAGCTGTACATTGTCACCGATGAGAAACAGCTCAAGCGAGGTGATTCATCCTCAGAGAGAGATGGCTTAGAAAGGAAAGATGCTGCAGCAGCACCTGGCTCCATGACATCAACCACAACAACAACAGCAGGATCGTCATCTTCACCATCAGGGGCAATGAGACCAACCCAGCTGTCTTTGCTGAAGACACCAGCCTCACCCAGTAAGCAGCAACAGTCCAACTTACCCAGCCCATCTCTTCTGGCTTTCCTGCCAGCCTATGTCTCTTCCCGGCAAGCCCAGCATGGCCGAGGAACCAAACCTCCTGATCTGGGGCCCATCATCGGTCAGTTTGTCCGCAAAGACAACCAGTCTGTCAGCACACCAAATGTTGCCTTGACCCCTAACCTCGTCCTGGCAGGTCAGTCTCAACCATTCCAGTTCAACATTCCTTTCTATGGTGTCAGTCATGGAGGCTCAATGGAATCCGACAGTGGTCAAGTAACGCCATCACCAGTTGTCACAACCACCAAAAGTTGGATCCACACCATCCCCAAAGTAACCATAACTGACACTTCAGGGGACACCATTAGTCCAACCATAGAATCACCGTTTGCTAGTTTCTCCGAATCAGTAGACGAAGATGATGTTCCAGGGAGAAGTTTGCCATCCACAAAGCCATCACCATTGTCATCAACACCATTAACATCAGCACCAATTTCTCGTAGCATGACATCCACTTCATCCACCTCCAGCAGTTCTGGACCCAACAAAACCATCTCCACCATGTCAGCCTCACCCGCCACGGGATCATCCGCTAGTATCACATCTATTATCAAATCTACGGTCAGACCTTCCTTGGAGACTAAAGGACGTTCAAATTCAGAGAGTGCCACTACACTGACCAAACACAGAGGAAGTGCCATCGAGTCACTCATCCGTGAGAGTGCGGTGCCAGTTCTGCTAGTGGCAGGAAGCAGATTGTCTGATAAAAATTCCAATGCTAGCAGCACAACCAGCGCCACTTCAACTTCCTGCCCATCCCCTAACAGCCAGAGCGATAGCAGTATAGAGTCTCGTGGATATCCAGCTGGCAGGCGTTCACGAAGGCTCAGCTCAGGAAAGTCTCGCTTCCTGCGGAGGCAGCGATCTCTTGCAGATGACACAGCTTTTCCTTCTGCAGAGCAAGACTCCGTGTTTGACTCAAGCCCAGCCTCGGGTAGCACTAAGTCAACAGAGGGAGGAAATAGTGGAGTTAAGACTACAGAGACCAGCAAAGGTGGTTCAACCAATGAGCAATCGGCCGTCAGTTCAGAATTCACAAGTCAAAGTGCAGGTTCCACAGTCACACCCAGCAGTGATGCCAGTCCAAGAGCAGAGACTCAGAGCTCCACTACGAAGCCCATTGGTCAGAAACTGACCAGGCAGGCCGATTCTCTGCCAGCTCAACTCTCAGGATCAACAACCATATCTAGCAGCAACAACGGAGCGGAGGAGGGGAGCAAACCCAAGCCCAGCTCTTGCTCCCTGTGCTCTGAGATGTTTGACACAGCTGAAGGCTTCAATGCCCACCTGCAGTCGCGTAAGCACATTGTGGTGCTGGAATCCCATGGTTTGCTGCAGGCGGGCTGGTACGACAAACTCCAGCAAATGGAGCAGCAGAAGCTCAAGAGAGAAGAGGAAGAGAAAGTCAAGAAAGAGCTGGAAGAGAAGATGGAACTTTCTGGAACTGTCAGTGTTCAGCAAACAAATTCTGCTGATGGTGTGAGTGGCAAAGAGAGAGGTGATGAGGCAGCCAAGACCAGTCTGAAGAGTGGCAGTGAAAATGTAGATTTGAAGATGGAGGTGGACGGAGAGGAGCCACAGACCAGCTCTGCAACTGATGTCCACATGTTGAAGAGAACACAGAGCCTTCAAGATGCATCGGGAGGAACCTCTGGTAAGCTGTGACATACCTTCACTAGGAGGTTTGTAATATACTGATAAGCTTAGACACTGGCGGTAACTCTTGGCATATGATATATCTGTATGTGGCAATGGCAGTGTGTTGTTGCTGGCTTGCTGGTTAGGCCTCTGGAGTCAGGGTGAAAAATTCCAGAGTTTCAAATTCTAGCTTGGTGTGACATTTTGTCCTTGGGAAAGACTATTTTTACACATTTCCTGGCCCAACTCCAGGGTGAAATTGGTTCCTGACTATTTCCACGGAGTGTTATTAGTAGATTGATAGGGATTTGAGGGCCTAACAGGCAGCCCATGTATATGCTTCTAAGGAAACTGAAAAGGTACATGAGAATCTCTGTTGGGTCTGTCAGAATAAAGCTCTTGGGGTTTGCACTGTTAAGGAATAAGTTTTATATAGAGGTCATTTTATTATTTTTATATTCCCTAATTTTTATATCACAGAAGACTGTTAGCTCTTGGTCGTCCTTTTTTTTTCAAACAGTTCTAACAGCATCTCCTCCTGTCTTGAACAGGTTCCACAAGCCAAGCCAGTAAGCAACAGCGACCATCTGTCAAGCGCAGAATCTCTCATCAGCCTGTGACAGAGACAGCCACACTGCTGACCACACCTCACCTGAACGAAAGTCTGCGACAGTCATTGGCCAAGCGAGCCCGCTTTGGACTGGCCCACTCCAGCACTCAGTCTGGAGACTCTGAGAATGACCCTGACACCCCTCTGGTCATAGATGAACAAGGGCAAGGGAAAACAACTAAGCCAACTTTATCATCACCAACATCATCATCATCATCCACACTGGCCTTGGTAACGACATCCAACGTCATGACAGTGTCCGTCACAACAGTGTCAGTTGCCAGTACAACTACGGTCACCAAGACACTGACGGCAGTGCTTATGTCCCCTCTGGTGCTGTCTTCTGCCGCAGGGCAAAGTAGAGAGAGCATATCAAGCAGTGGCTTGCAAATAGTGGGAGGTCAGACCGCTTCAGAACCTAAATCAAATGTCACGTCGGCTACAGAAACCACCCCTACTGTCCTTCCCCCCACAACAGCTGTCAGTGATCCTCCCATCTCTGTGCATGAAACCAAGGCTGTAGCTGCAAGCACATCATCTACACCGTCATCCTCATCTACAGTTCCCACAACCCTCCCTCCTGTCTCAGAGTCATCAAAGGTTGGTGCTCCCGTCGTGACACCTGTCTCAACATCATCACCACCGCCTGCCCCATCAACATCAGCATCAACATCAGCAGCAACAACAACAGCAGCCACCAGCATCAGCTACTCTGGCACTAGTCCGTTGAAGGTGAGAGAGAAAAGGTTCATGGCAGTGTATCACAAGTGAAGAGCCACTTTTTTTTGTTCGTTTGTTTTTTAAGCGTATATGATAAGAAGAAAGTACTTACAGTATAACAGATCATAGTTTTTTAATATTAATGAAGGCCCATTTAAAATAAAATGATAATAATAAACATAAGTAGAAGCAAGTTTCGTCTGAGAGCTTATGGGAGTGTAATACAAGTAAAGAATGGCTTTTTTTTTTTTTTTTTTAATAAAATGTAATAATATACATGAAGAAAATACAGCTCGAGAGTTTATGTTTTTTTGCAAGAATGCTCTGGTAAAAATGACAAGGCCTACAAAATGTTCATTTGATATTGATAAACATAAAACTTGGTTATGATATCACAACTCGGTTTTGGTGCTGTCTTATATATTCTAGCAGGGCCTTTAATAAGGAGCAGTGCAGAGCAGATTGTTTCTTATTTAATACTCCCAGCTATGTTTATGAGGTTTGCCTTGTGCTGCCCGTACCTTCTCTGTCTAAGGTACAAGTAGAAACAAGATAACATAAAGATAAACTGTTTGCCCTCAAAATTGATGAGACACAGGCTATATCTGCAGCATATATTCATACTTACAGGCATATACTCATACAGACGAGAATATCACAAATAGCGTTAGAACAAGGCAGCCTCAACTTGATGAGCATGTTGCTGATGGCAGAAATAAATCTCTGTGATGCTCACAGTTAGCTCTTTCATTCAACATACGCCCACTTCTTGTGGGATACAGTATTTGAATTGATTATGAAATGGGTGCATAGAGCCAAATCCATCGAAGGTCTGCTTTCATCAGTGCACGTACTATAATACTGGAGATGAAATAGAAACCACCAGGTTTTTTTTTCTATTTTCAGAACTGGGTACCATTTCCACCTCCCATGTAGCTGACAAACAATACCATAAAGCTTATAAACAATAAAACTTGTGTTGTGTTTCTAGAGTCACCTGTTGAGCCATGCAGAGCTGCGTCCCTATGTGTGTGAGTTCTGCGACGCGGGCTTCACCAATGAGAGAGCTCTGCGAACCCACCTGTTGACACATGGTCCAGTAAGCACATTCACTTTCTATCCTTTTCTTATCACTGTTTCCTGTTCAGTAGGTTTGTCATAGATAATGAAAAATTCAGTAACACAGTTGACACAACTTTGACAGATACTCCCACTGTCTCCATTTTTTTTTTTTTTTTAAACCAGTGACATAGTTTCAGTCATTGCATGCTGGACAACAGATTTTCCAGGGTGATCTACTTGCCATGAAGTGAGGCTTTGTAGTACTATTAGTTCCAAAGATCTGTTAAACCCCCTTACTTGTTTCAGATATATTCTCGATCGATAGAGTCTTTGAAACCGTTACAGACATTGTATATGTATTGATCTATTGGTAACTACCCCACAACAGGTCAAATTTTGTGCTTCAATGTTTGTGACTCCTAACTGACATGTTCTTTTGTTTTTTTTGTTAGAGAATCCTGGTTTTGCTTTTTTTCTTTGTATTGATCTTTCAGTTTCCTTTCATCTGATATGCAATGTTAAAACTTCATAATCAAACAATTTTGTGATTTTGCCCTTAGTAAATGTAAGTCGGCAATAAAACACTGCTGTGTATTTATTTTTCTTACATTTTGATGCCATTCCTAAATGGGTATCAGATATTCCATCCTAGACGGAAAACTCAAGATATCCTCCATCAGTAGGTTGAAAGACGTATATAGAATGTAGGCGGAAAAGTAGTATGCCTTTAGATGTCAGTAAATACTTCTAAGGTTAAGGTCAGACCAATATTTTGAAAAATGATATTTTACAGGCTAGAATGCCATCAATGATGAGCCTTCCACATTATAATCATGAAAAATTATTCAATTATTTTTTTTTTTTAATATGTTTACTTTCTTGCCCTAAAGAAGGATCAATTTGGTTAAAAAATTTGGCTTTCAGTTTGAACATCAAGAGGAAGTTATTTATATGTGTTATTTGCTTCTTTAGATTGTTTAGTTAGTTGCTGGTTGGATAGTCTTTCTCTGTTTTATAAAATGAAAAATTATTCAAAATGGTTTGATTTATCATACGAATTAAGATTTGCTGAAGATTGGTGTCTTGACACATGCATGGTTAAATAGTAAATGAAGAAAAGTGAATTCACCAGCATAAATATCAATGAAGTTAATACTTATGTTTTACTGTGCATTCTCTCACAGGACAGGCCGTACATCTGTGGTAACTGTGGGGACACCTTTGCTCAGCTGGCCGACCTCCAGGTCCACTACTCTAGTCACTCATCCACATCTATTCGCCAGCATCCACTGCCATCTTCCCCCGCACCCACTGCGAGGAATGTTTCCCCCGTATACCCTCATGTCACTGTCGGTGTTGGGCAAGGAGGGTCTGTCAGTGACATACAGAGCAGCCCTGGCACTCCTGGCGTCAGTGTAGCAAGTTTGTCATCACAGACAGGTGTCGTACAAAATGTCCACATCTCTGAAACTGGCAGTAACCTGGGGGAAAATACTGTGCCCATCAGAACACAAACAGGTGGTAAATCATTGAAAAGTACAGCAACCTTTCAGCCAATAGCTAAAACTGTAAACCCTGTGGTGAGTTCTCCTGCAATCAGTGCAGTGACTAGTGTCAGTGCAACTGTGGCACTCGAAAGACAGGGAACACCAGCTGTGACAGACACCACATCTCAGAATGTGCCGTGGTCCATGTCTTCTGTCAACGCTGGCAGCTTGTCAGCCAATGTCATTTCTCACTCCGGTCTTTCCAGCACTGAGTCGCATTTGAGTAGTGTTAGTTTACCACATAATAAACTCCAGAATAAACCCTATGAGGTTGGTGGTAAAACAGAAGGAGCTGATAATAGAGAGAAGAGAAGTGGGGAAAGGAAGGGAGAGACTGAAGGAATGAGGGGCAGTGGAGGAACCAGTTTTCCACAGCACCAAACTACTGGAGTGGTACCCAACACCAGTCGTTTTTCTCCAACCAAGAGTTCACTCATTCCAACTGCAGTGGGAACACAAAGAGGTGCTGAGAGAAAGACTCTGTCACACACTGAGATCACAGCGAGTCCAGACCATCAGAGTGGGAGTGAAATGTCTCAACAAATTCACCAACAGCCAGGACTAGCATTTTACCAACAGGGACAACAGCATCATCCTTCACATTATCAACATCAGCATCTACATCAGCAACAACAACAACAGCCAGCTGTTCAGCCACAACAGCATCTACAACAGCAGCAGCAGCCACAAGTTGGTAGTACTCCAAACCAGCCAGTTTATCAGTCCTTTGTTCAGGATCTGTTCAGCAGTCACAGTCCACAACCCACTGCCGGTGATCCACATCAGGGTCCAGTCTCCCCACGTGTCAGTCCTGTCCCAATGGCCAATGTTATGTCCGTGCCGTTCAGCAACATTCAGCCTGGGTCCCCAGGTATGGTAGTCTATGGGGGTCAGAATTCAGGTTTGACACCCATGGGAGGTCAGAACACAGCTATGGTTGCCCATGGGGGTCAGAATATAAATATGGCTCTCCGTGGAGGACAAAATATTAGTATGACAACTCATGGGGGTCAGAATGTAAGTATGGGAAGCCATGGAGGTCAGAATATAAGTATGGGAACCCATGGAGGTCAGAATATAGTCAGTTGGAATCAGCAGCCCATGGGTTCCCCCCACCTTGCTGTTCAAAGACCAGGATCTCGATCCAGCAGCCCCAGCCATCCATCCATGAATGTGTTCAGCAATGTGAGACAAAGTGTGCCTTTGAGCGGACAACGGTCACCTCTTCACATGATGCCAAATCACAAGAGCAGATTTACCCCAGCGGATACAGAAGATGCCTGTGCTGCATACCCCAAAGACTTTGGTGAAAGTGGACCTTCTGAAGAGGAAAGTATGGAATACCAAAGTGGCTATGATGCAGACAGCACACAGGGGTTCACAATCAGTGAGTCTGACCAAAGAAATGAGGAGCAGAGCTCAGATAGCATGTTACTGCCCCAGACCTACTATGGCTTATCTTAACGAAACTGTGGCAATGAGTGAAAAAAAAAAAGAGAGAATGAAAAGTAGAAGAGCATGAGTGGTAAATGAAGTTTTTCAACCTGAAAAAAATGATTGGTAAATCACCTGTATTTTTATGAAAAAGAGTCTTTCAAAAGATTGGTAAATTTAAAGAAATCTTGATGAAGCTAAAACCTGATGTAGATAAATATAGTGCAACAGTTCATCAGCACTTTATTAGAAACTTGAAAATGAGAAGAAAATGAGAACTGTTTGTAATATGCCATTCTTATTCTGTCTTCACATAGATAAGGTGGCATAAACTTACAGCAATACAGCATGGTCTAGCCATAGTTCTTTACATGTGAAATCTTGAAGAAAATGGTGTTCTGAAATAAAATTTATTTCTGTTACGGAAACATTGAAACAGAGTAAATGTAGCATCCTGTTACCCGAACCAGAGTGTAATATTGATTATAAATTTGTTAGTTATGTATGAGACAGAAGTACTGTGTCAGTAAGCTTTTTACAGCTGCGAGGAAAGAAACAAAACCAGTTTTTTCGAAGAAACTTTGGAACAGGACTAATGCTACTTTCTGTAGGGTAAATCAGAATGTAATAATTCTCATTTGTCAGCAGTCCTATGAGAGACAGAATAGATGTGTCAGAGTGTGTTTTTTTTTTTTTTTTTACACGAGAAATTTGAAGAACATGGTTTAATGAGATAAGACCAGGTTTGTGGAGGAAAGTTTGATTCATGCCATAATTACATCTACATATGTGTGGGTATGTTTTTTGGATTGATGTGTGTATATGTGCATGTGAATCTATTTGTGTGATCTCAGCTGAGACAGGTATAGAGAGCAGAATGTATGAAAACAAATAGTTTGATGTGTGTTTGACAGATGAAACCCAATGTTTTTTTTGTTTTTTTTTTTAATTTCTGATGTGACATATCCATGCCGAATGTCTCAGATGCCAGACTGCCTTGGTGTTCAATGTCATTTGCTATTATCAGACTAACATGAACTATTGACAAAAATACTATGTTGATTTCTGTGATACCTTACATTGATTATATTTTCATATAAATATAGCAAATTGTTCTATCCCAATTAGTTTGATGTTACAACATAATAATGGTGTCAAAAGTATCATTTAATTTGTTGTAAACTTTGAGATATTAAATTGAAGATCCATGTTTTCATCGACAACATTATACCATGAATGGTCAAACTTTTTCGTGATCGCTTCATTTTACTGCAACGCAGAACATCTGCCCGAGTTTGGAGGAGGGCAAGGAATTTTTTTTTTCTTCTTTTTTGTTGTTAACTTATTTAGTACCAAGCAGTTTTCACCTGCCCTTATAATAATATAAAGCGTGTGCTGTCTCTGTGCTGTCCTGTGATGGTATTACAAAAAAAACAAACAAACAAACAAAAACAGCATAAAATTTACCTGTTCACGGGCAGGAAGGGAAAGCATGAAAAATGCTGGCGGCCAGTTCGTGGTTTAGTAAGTGTGACTTCTTACGAGGGACATCACTACAATAAAATAATACAAGTAGAATTACAGCACATGTCGAGACCATACTTCACACGATGAAATCAGGGGCTTGTCAGTTGTCAAAATGAGATGAGCGGAGAAATCAGTGTGAATTTTTTAATGCATTTTTAATTTTTTGTCCATTCAAAACTTATTTCAGAGTTAAATTTGCTAGAATATATTGAGCAAAGGTCCAAATGTTGTTGTTTAGTGACATGATCTAAAGTGGGGAGTGATAGAGATTAGCTACAGCGACTGCAATTTTCTCACTAAATTCTGTTGCAGCAGCAGATCATTTCCCTCATCTTTAGGTGCCATTTTCTTGGCTTCTACTAAAGATAGGCAAGGCTATTTTCTCCAAAAGAAAAGGATATGAATAAGCATCAAAGTGTTCCAGTAAATGTACAATTTTGGCGATAGAGGCGTGGCTGAAGAGTCTTGCCACAACTTATTCATGGAGGGTATTTTTGCCCTCTTGAAATGCTGGAGAAAATGCATCGATCTTCATGGCAGTTACATTGGGAAATAGATGGAGAGTATATCGTTTAAGTTTCATTAAATTTGATTTAAAACTCTAGGAGTTGTCACCTCACTTACCTTATTTCTGGGACAACCCTCGTGCATGCTAAAAAATTGACCAGTGTCTGATTTCATCGTGTGATATCTGATGTAATACCTGTTTGCCATCAGTCAAGGAAAATTGACAGAACAGAGGAACCCATATGTGGTACTCCATATCTTAATAGTATCGTTGATATCATATGACGTAATGAAGGGTAGACTCATCGTCATATGTTGTTCCAATTTTGAGGGAAACAGAGACCTAACATTTCCTTACATCAGCTTTATTATTGCCATGTTTTAAATGACCAAGTTTGTGTTTGCTAACAGAGGCTTTTTGTAAATTGTATTTTTTCACTGGTTTCTTCTGTGTAGGTTGGAGGGCATATTATGTCTTGCACCCAAAGCAAATGAGTCTGAAGTCGCTCTCAGCGATTGCAAGTTACGGCCTATTTAAACTATTTTCTGATTCTGATACCAAAATTTTTTTTTTCAGGTTGGTTAAGTCTGAATTTTTGTTTTGTGGAAAACAAAACAAAAAAATGTTGGTATCTCAGTGGGAATATAGTTAAAAACAGCTGTAACTCCAAATCTTTCGGATCAACTTCTGATTCATTTGTCATTGGCGCAAGACATATCTTATATCTGTTCTCTTGTAAACGAGATGAAGAAGATGATACATTATGTTTGATGAGATGTTTTCGTGATTTATTTGATTTTACCTGATACTCATCTTTTTTTTTTTTTTTTTACACATTGCTTGAAAAGTTCAGCTTTGCTTGTGTTTGTTTGTTCTCATTTTTCTCAGCTCTGGGCTTAGTTTTTGTTTGTGACAGAGAGAAAAAGCTCCTCTTTCTCCCACTCACTATCTAATTTTCATTCTCTCTCACACTCCTTTGCTCCTTTACTCCTTGTCACTGTGTCTGTGTTCTCTCTCACTCTCTCTTGCTCTCTCTCCGTCCCATTCTCTCTCCCTCCCACTTTGTCGTTTTCTCTCTGATGTAATTTATGTGGTTTTAATTTTTGTTTTAATAGTGTTGCAGCAACTCATTTTGTCTTCAATGGATATGATCCCATCATTTGTGTTGAAGGAATTTAGACAGGATTTTGCACATTGTTCATTAATTCACATATATGTACGTGAAAAGAAATGGGAAAAGTGGATTGGATTGTTATTAACTCCGTGATACTAGTACATGTATTAGACAGTGGATTTAAGACATCGACTGTTCTCTTGATATCTCATTACCTCAGTTCACAAATGCTCTATCTCCACTTTCTAGAAAATCAGCGTTAAGTGCATTGATAGATAGTGCTCAACATATACAGTATTTCCTGACTTAGGGTGAGAATGTACCTGGACTATGCAAGCCACCTGTTATATTATTTGTTTTGCGACCATGGCAAATGAGTCTAAAGTCGCGCCGGGCAATGAAGTCATATTGCCGTTTTTGGTTGTTTTTAACTACTTTCCGACTAAGATACCAATTTTTTTTTTTTTCACAAAACAACAGTTTAACCTTTTTTAATATCTGAACAAAGAAATATTTGGTATCATAGTCGGAAAATAGTAACAAAATGGTCAAAAACAGCTGTGACTTGAACTCACCCAGGGCAACTTCCGACTCATTTGCCCTGGGCACAAGACATTTGATCATTGTGGACCTTCTATATTATATGTAGAATGTAAACTTCAAAGCCACGATTTCTCAAAATTACAAAAAGTGGAGATAAAACAATTGTGAACTGAAGTGATGATCTGTTGAATAAAGACATAACATCACAACATTTATATTAAACCTTACCATCCCTTTAAACAGTAGACGTTCGTGGCAGTTTGCAAAATTATGAATGTGGTGTATGTAAACCTTTTCAGTTTTTGAAAATTGTATTAAGTACTAGATAGTACCGTAACATTACAGAGAGGAGTGGGCTTCCAAAAGTTTCCATGTTCCAATGAGTATCATGTCCATCAAGTCAAAAAGATTTTGAGTACATTTTGCTGGTTTTTGTTTCTTCAGTGAGGAGCTGGAAAGAGATTTTGTTGGCAATGAAATGTGAAACAGACTTGTGTAAGTGTGACACAGGGTGAGAAACTGATAGTAGTCACAGTGACTGCCTAATGTGAAAATGTTCATCAAATACAGTACATGTATTTCTCTTTGCTTAGAACAAGCAATATTAGCCAGCACCGTAATAACAGAGAAGAGCAAATCATTTTTGATGTTAATTAAAACATAATCAACAACGAAGTCTAAAAAGATTATCACAGTAGAAGAAATCTTGTTCATGACTCTTGATCATTTCTGTCAGAAATTTCCTGTACAGCATTTTTAAATAGAAAAGAGTAGATGTTTATTTGTTGTTGCTTTTGTCCATCAGTTTTAAATGTCTCGCTAGCTGCCAGTCAAAATGAGACATGTGTCGATTTTTTCACCATATGGAGTTTTGGGTATCATATAAAACCTTATTTCATACTCTTTCAGGTGGTGAAAAAAGTTTTGAGTTAACCTTATTCTAACCGGAGATATTGGAATTTAAAGAGACAAGGAGGAAGTCCCAGCAGTGATCGAAATTCCAAGAAAATTGAGTTTAAATCAGCGGTCAAATGCATAAATCTACATACCTACTTAAAAAAAAAACAATTTTAATGAAGAAATATTTATAAATCGAAGGTAAGACCCATACTGCCTTGTTCAGAAATGAACCCACTTTCAATTCCTGTGAGAATAATAAAAAGAAAGAAAAAAAAAGTGATCACATTCAAAGCCCGATTTCTCAGTTCCAGCCCAGTGACTTACGCCTCATTTCGACTGGCCATAAGACAAATGTGCTTCAGCAAAGGGAGGACATTTGGCTGACCGACTCAAAAAAAAATAGCTTATAATAATTGAAACAAAGTCACTCATTTGTGTGAGACAGGCAAGTTTTCTCAAATTTTGTTAATTTCATTACTTTGTCACCAAGACAAACCACACTGATTGTTTTTGCATGCTCACTGAAGATATTACATCACCTAGATGGATGGGCGAGATTTGTCAGAAATCAATTGTCAGATGTCACACAACAGAGTTAAATGAATAAGCCGTCAAACATTTCTGTCAAGAGTTATTGCGTCATGGGAAAGGGAAATAAGTGTAGTTTGATGAAAGAAATGACTTAGATATGAGTTTTTGTGTGTCCACATGTACATCCATGTTCAGTGCTAACTGTTGGTGAAAAAAAAAAAAAAATGACTTGGCGAAAACATTATTTAGCTATGATTTTTGTGTATCCAGATGTCCATGTTCAATGTTATCTTGGTGTGAGTTTCTCTGTGTCCAGATGTCCGTTGTCAATGTTAACTCTTTGTGACCCATGGTCAGTAAAACCTGTTGTTGTTGTTTTTAAACAAAGTTTCACTTTGACATCAGATTAAGTTTTGCCCAGCCATACGACATTAATTGTTCACTTTGACTGCTTTAAGTTTAGAATGACAGTGGTGCCTCTATGAACACAAGCCAATCCCTCTGATAAGGCAAAGCCTTTTGTATTCTATGTGGGATATTGAGATGTGATTCAGAGTAAATGGTCACAGTTTAGACCATGTTAGTTTGAATGGTTCCATTTATTCCCTCCTATATAGAGAACAAAATATGACTGCCATATAATTATGTAGTACAACAAATACATATGTGGACATTGATTGCTGTCATATATAGCCCCATGAGAGCAAATGTATCCCAGAGCTAAGACATAAGATTACTCTCATGGGACAATCTCTGACAGAAGATTTGTCATGTTTATTTCTTTTACTTTTTCTTCAGAGTGAGAAGACGTTGTTGTAATTATAGAACATTTTTTTTCTTGCATCTTCATTTGCCTTAATGTCTTCAAGGATAAAGATATCAATTTCATTTCCATAATTCTTTATTTTTTCAGGTCTAGTGTGAAAACCTGAAACACAATGACATTTTCCTCACATAATAATTTGTTGTTATTTTATTGTTGTTTTATATATTATATATTAATATCATTGACGAATCATATTTTTTCTTTCTTTTTTTTTAAATTTATAAAAGCTAACTAGATATTTTGTAGTTTTCCACTGTTCTATATTTTGTATATCAGATAAGATTACAGTAAGACAGATTACAGAACACAAGTTGAGACAATAAAATTGGTTTAATGATAAATCACTGGTTGGATTCTCTTTATTTCCCTTGGCATGAGAGAAATGTGAATGTGAGACAAATGTTACTACAATCTTTTCTGTCAGCACTAACCTCATCAATTCTAATATGTTTAAGGAATGAAAAAGAGAGGATTCTCTTTTGTGAGCACTTTACTGTTGGGTTTTATTGCTATACACTGTCAAGAACCTGACAAAGGCGTCAAACGCCGAAAATTTGTGTATATCGCAATAAAACTCAGTAGTAAAGTGCTTAAAACCCAGTAGTAAAGTGCTTTCTCAAGAGAATCTTCTCTTTTTCTTTCTGTGAAAATGCTGCTCAAAAGAAATTAAAATAAATTCTCTAATATGCTTATCCATCCACTATTGTCAATATGGTCAATATTCACAACAGGCAATTTAATGAACTGGTACAGTGGAACCTCCATTTGCCAATACCTGGTTCATGAACAATAATTTGGGCAACGAACACATATACACTACCCTAAATCCAGTGGAAGCACATGCTCACGTGTGCTTTGTCATGTACACATTAACATGTCCATCACAGAGGTGTGTTACCTTGTGTTCCTTGTTTAAGCTTTACTGTTACATGTATCTTAGCTGCCATTACCCCATTTAAGAACATTTCATTAAATTTTGCATTATTTGTCTCTGGTTAAGAATACGTGTACATATATGTTAATTTCATTCTATATTCTTCATTTAGAAAGCCACTTAGATTTTAGAAATGAAAAAAAAAAAAATCCCACATTTCTAAAGCTAGAGCGGATTACATGTATTTGTTTTTTATACTTATTTCGAGGATTTGGTTCTCAAACAGAGTCCCGGAGTGGATTAGGTTCATGATCAGAGGTTCCACTGTATACAGCCCTCAAAGGCAAATACAACTATAGCACATTCTCGTTTTTTAACCCTACAAGCACCAAGAGGCTGATCTGTTCAGAGAATCCCTCATTGTCATACTTTGCGCTGGAATCCATTTTCAGATATGAGCATACAGTGAAATTAAGGTGGGATAAAAGGTCCTGAGTTTTTTCTCTCTTGATCACACATTAGGAATCACACTTTTTTTTTTTTTAACTGACATTTTCCTTTTCCTTAGTCACTGGAAAATATGTGTATTGGTCAATTTTTTTACTTATATTTTCCTTTTCCTACTCAATACTTTTATTTCTTGATGTTTAACTTTTTTCTACTCAGAGGAGGCTAGGCATACAATATAGATACTGTAGCCATTATCGTGCTGATGTGCCATTAAACCCCAACACACACAACACACAAGCTCAGAGGAAGAAAATCTGTATACATTTTGAGCTTACGTGGCACAACATGGATACAGCAAATGAAAGCCGTCTAAAAGCCAGAAAATGAAAAATATCAATGAAAAAAGTGCCATATGTGATATGAATAATCAAAGGACAAAAATTCATGATCTTTCATCAAAGTCTCTTTTACATGGTATTTACATTGAAGAAGACCAAAACAACGCAGCGACACTCTCTGGCCCTGGTATTGGAAGACCAAATAACACCTTTTTGATTTTTTAAGACAGGATTTATTATTATTATTATTATTAGTTTTGTTGTTGTTTTTTTCCTTTTTTTCGCAAAAGTAAAGACAAGGGTTTTTAAGACAGGATTTTTATTATTATTTTAAACAGGGTTTGTTTTTGTTTTTTTAAACACAGCACTCTCAAGATAACCTCCCTCAGGAGGTTGAAAGACATATATAGAAGGTAACGTGCTCACACTGTTTGCCTTTGGACACAAGCTGATGTTTTTTAGACTTGAACATCTCCCTCTTAATATAGAAACTCAGACACTTCAATTCTTTCTTATGAAACTTGTAAAGCTAAGGTGGGAATATGTGTGACACTGCATTGATTAAATGACAGGGTGTAAAAATGATGTCCAACTGAATAAAACAAAACCATCAATAGAATTAAGATTCAGCGATAAAAATTAAAATGCTATTTTGTAAAAATTATGTCCAGTTGTTTGAGACATATATACTATTCTGTCCACAACATTATTAAAGGTAGTTATAAAAAAAAACATTCTCCATAGAAAAGGGACGGTACAAAACAACCAACTGTTGCAACAGGACTACATTGTACATGTTAAGTTTAAGACAACAATCTTTCTTGCTTGTGTGTGCCTTGAATTAACTCTTAGAGAAGTCTGAAATGTCACGTCAAGACAACATTACATGAGAACTGAATTTTTTTTTTTTTTCTCTTCATTTTCCAGTGAATACATCTCTATTAATCTGAATCATAAAACCTGGACTCTAACCATATGACATACAAGAAATGTAAACTCTGAACAAAATTAGGTAAACTAAGGGAAGGCAAATGGAAAAAAAAAAAGGAAAAGATGAAGCAACAGGGAAAATTAAAAAATTCCAATATTCTTTTGCATTAGAACTGCTGAAGGGCTTTCAATAAAAATTTACAATACGTAACACAAATTTGACATACTATGAGTAAAATTTCTGGATATATGCTCTGCAAACAGAATCAAATTTGAAATGCTATTTGCTAATTACCCTCCACATCAAAGAATAAAGATCTACTCAGGACCACCACCATTCTAAAATTGTAAAGACAAATAGGAAAAGTACATATATCTGAAAAATATTTTTTAAAAATCTACCTCACTAGAAGCGTTAAATATAACGATAAAAAAAAAATCAGGTGAACCATGTCATAACAGTATTACATAATTTAATACCCAATTTCTATTCAATTTCATTGGGGAGAAATTAGTGATAGATAAACATCAACCGACATCAATGTATGGAGAACACTCGGAAATATAATTTATATGAGCTTCTGTAAACCTTCATGTAAGTATCCCAATGACATTGAAGATACAGCTACATGTATAAGATTGACACAAGAGGCAATTGCTACAGACAAACAGAATTCACATAAATACTATACAAAGTACAGCCGTACCTTTATGATGACTGTCATATTAGTCATAATAAATGTATGTTTAGGTATAAGGGTTTGGATTTTAAAAATAAAACCAAAAAGTACATTTACATTCAGATTCTTGCATACGTGTCCGTTAGATATTCATTTCAAGCATTGGCACAGCCTGGACACTTTCACAACATCAAATGAAACTTCAGTGGTTTTACGTGCAATCCTCACAGCATCAGGCACTTGTATATCTTTATACAATACCTACACAATATCAGATTAAATTTCATTGTATCAGTATTTCTACACACAATCTTCTCAGACTTCACCTACTTGTAGCTCTCTAATGCATCATCACAGTAGCCTACATCTATTAATTAGAAAAAACTTTACTGATCAACAAAGGGCCTACCATTTTCATAAATCAACTTCATGACATCAAATGAAAAATAAAGGGTATATTAATTCATCCAGTGAGTATCTTTATAGAGCATCATCAAAATATTTGATAAAAATTCATGGTGCCTTGCATGTTACCTTCCTATAATACGCTCTCAGTTGCTAACATTGCCTTTTCAGTGGTAATAACAATAAAATGTGATAGTCATGACAATATATTCACTTACGCTATCTGTTGCTGATACTACCTTCAAAGTGTGAGAGATAACAGATTTCACAGAGCATCTCTCATAAGTTAAATACAACGGTGAGTTATTTTCATAACCACCACTACAGGACATGGAAAAGCTTATAAAAACCATAACCATAGTTATTTTCATTCCAAATGCACAATACAATGGTTTTAATAAGATATAACCTATAAACTGGGAACAAAATATACTGTTTTTGTCATTTAATCAGAAACAACTGATAAGAAAGACAGTGGAACAAAAGTTGAACATATGTTTGTTGTGTGTGTTTTCAGGCTGCATCTGAAAGTGGTTGAAATTTTGTATTTTGCATATATGATGTATTATTATATATACATTATACTAGGCTTCAAACATTAATTTCATTGATATTCCAGGAATATCTGTCTTCAATATAAAAAAGAAAAAAAGGAAAGAAGGAAAATTCCCAGCCCTTTGACAGCAGACACACTGCCCACAAGCAGGGTAGAAACCATTGTGTTGCACGAACATAAATTCCAAAATAACAACTAAAACTTAGTATATGTAAAATACATAAACTGCTATATACCACTAGCTGGTGATACTATTTTCAAATAAAAAAAGGTCTGTTAAGCCATATGTAAATAACACAAAAAGGCCTTCTCATGCAGTAAAATGAAAAGAGTTGGTAAATCGGATCCCCTCCGACTATCATTAAATCTGCTCCAACCTCCAGTTCATGGATATCATTTTTCAGCAGTGCATATAACAGTGATAGTTTGTCCAATCAGAACATGTCTGATGAGCATGAGGGATACTATTCAGTTCATGAACATGCAATGAATCAACATAATATTGCACAACAGTAGGTACAATATATAATTATAAATCACTGCAAACTGAAAAGATTTATAATATTTAAAATGGACACAAACACATGTATATGCAATTGCACTGTCTGTGATGAGAAAAAAAGTATTTGACATGGCATAATATCTTAAAAAACACAAAGTAGACACTTGATATAACCAAGAACTTTGGGCACTCTTGTCTCTCCTGTTTTCTTTCACAGTATTAATGGATATATATCGGTACAACTTTAAGCAAAAAGTTGATCACTGCATAAAACCTCTGTCATGTTAATCTCCTTTTCACAATGTTCATACATTGTAACAAAATATCTAATGGATCTGCGTTTCTTCAACAGTAGCATGTCATTTATGACTGGTCCTCCCAGGATGACACCAAACAACACAGTAATATCAGATGTAGAAATGTGTGTGACCAGTTTTTGTCTGACAAATGTTTATCAGCATCAAATCAAAGTCTGTAGTATTAGATTCCTGCTTGTACTAACAGTTAATCTGCTGCCTTGAGCAGCAAGAAACAACATAGCACATTATCATAAAGATGGTAACAGATCCAAAGGAAATCAAACAGCAAAGAATATATTTTCAGATATTTGTCTTTGTCTTTTCACATTAATGACATTGACTGGTAACTGGTACTACTGAAAAAAAAAAAAAAATAACAGGACAATATATCTTCGTCTGCGCTTTCCTTTTCTTTTCTTCATTTTTTTTTTTTTTCTTTTTTTTTTCAATGTCCATGGAACCATCCATATCACCAGTGGCTGTTTATGCAAATAAAGTTCTTTTAACTCTTAGTCTATGATGCTGCTCTTCTGTTTTGTTTTGTTTATGAGAATCATGTATAGTATAAAATCTCAAGTGCTTCTCCTTAAGCATTTTTAAACATCCATTCCTTCCGTATAACAATGGGCAGACACGGTGAAGAACTTTTGACATGAATCACTCGGATTTGATCAAAGTAGCCAGGGAGAGAGGAAGACCAGGACCTCTGCTCAGATGCCGATCCCCCAAATAAAAACAACACCTTTCCATAAACCACAGCTCCAAGCAGGCTCCAGTCAAAACCCCAAAGTTTTGTCAGAAAATTAAAACTAACACCTTTACCACGGCTGTCAACGACCAACTGCAAAGTGCCATTTTCCTGTAAGATGTATGAGTTCTTCCCATCACCAAAAGCCACCATTTTCTCTGCGGGTCCATCCAAGCTGTCTAACTCATCAATCTTAAAGGTTAAAGTGTCAATGGAGAAAACTCTCACAGTGATAGCAACATTATCACTGCAGAAGAGAAGGAGTTTCTGTCCAACTGTTGCCGTAGAAACTGTTTTGAATTCATGCAAGTTTATTGGCAGTGTGCAAACCAATGACACATATGTCTTATCCCCATACATTTGCCTCACATTAAATCTAAACAGCTTGCGGCCCTTTCCAATATACATATATTCAGCCAGTGGCAGGAGAAATTTTGGGCCTTCTAGCTCTCTCACAATCTGCATCAATGTGGCTGGTGAGATTTGCACATTCAGTGATAAAGATGATGTTGTGTAGAAATCACCTTGTTTCTCACATATCATAAAAACTTGATCATTGGCAACTTGTAGCGCTGTGACTTTTGCTACGGCATCTGGCAGAGAACACACCACATAAATTCTATTACTCCTCATACTGTAAGCCTTGATTTTCTTGTCTGAAATAAATACAGCCACATTTTCCATGGCACTGCAAGTCCTGTGAAGAGCAGAGGGAGGCCAGTAAGAACCAGGTTTTAGCTGATATATGACAGCTTCTCGAACTGCAATCAGGGCTTCCTTGTTGTTCATCACAAGTTCACAGTGCAGCAAAGATTCTATGCAATATGGTGATGCCAAGCAAAGCCTACAGGCTTTCAGCAATTTACTAAGGTGTGTCTCACGTGAGTTGGTGTCAGTTTTATTCATGGTTTCACTTGGCAAGCTTTTTCCACTGGCCAGCCCTGATAGGTTACTGTCATTACTGGAACCATCAACGTTTATATTTTTGGATTTGTCTCCTTGAGTGTATACATGGTCACAGGAACTTTGATTCTCCACCAAGCCTTGGGCATTAGGCCTGGACATAGCCAGATGATCTGTTTCTTGACTGTCATCTTTGTCATGGTGATCTGCACTCTCTGGTTCTTCTCTCTCATTTTCACTCACATTATTTGCAAGCATCTCTGTCTTCACCACTAGATTGCAGCCAACATTTTCAAACCATTCTTTCTTTGTACCTAACTCCTCAGTCTCGTGACTTGGTGAGCATGATACCCACGTCAAAACTGCATCCACAACAGCATCCTCTGACACAACATTTAAACCATCACTCTCGATCATTGCTTGCAAATCTTCTGGATACAGGTGTGAAAATGATGCACTTGAAGATAAACCATCAAAGTCCTTCAGCATTATCTTTTGGGTTGCTTCCAACACAGATCCCGATCTAAGAATCTTGGCATGTCTATATATGTCCATACAATTTGACTTACACAGGATTTCAATTAAAAATTTCTCACATTCAATTAGTAAGAAATTTATTTTGAGCAAATGTGCAGCATGCCAAACATCAATGACATTTTCTTCTGTTAGAATGGATTCACCTGAATAGAAACATCCCAGGATTGAGGAAAAGATTTGACTCGGAATGCCATCAATTGTCACTGCATTGAATGATGTTGTCTTTCTCTCTGACTGCAAGAGATCACTGAAAAAGCCTGAACAAGCATTCAGAATAAATCTGTGGCAACTGAATTGTTTATCCCCAATAATAATGGTAAAATCACAGAAAGCATCTTTTGTTCTGGAGTTTGCAATAGCTGACATTATGTTACAGGCTATAGCAATATTTACCATACTGCCTTTCAGGTATCATGTATTGTGCTGCTCAGTGGAGCATTCAGATCTTTCTATGATGAAAACCTAAAAACAGAGAAAAAAACAAAAAGAGAATCTTCAGTGCATAAGTAGTTGTTAAAAAAAAAAAAACAGGGTAAGCTTTCAAACTATTAAACTTTGTCTGTAATAATACATCTGGATATCTGCTGAAAGATTCTGTAAAACTTCCAGAAAGCAGTACATATTTATACAACACTACACAGAACTAGTTTTAATGGTACATCTCTTAACAGAGCTCCAAGACAATCCTTTCCACCACATTATGCTAACAATGTCACAAGGCTGTAACCTTGTGCACTAACGCACGACTGATGAGCAAAACCATTGATCACTAGTACATGAGAAGTCACTTTTTTCTTCTTTTTTTTTTTTCCTATTTTTGTTTGTTTTATTACAAATTCTTCTTATCAGGGCTGTCTTTCTGACAGAACATAATATATCAGTTGTGAAATCACATAAACTATGACTTTTTCATGACTAATTTTTTAATATTTTTTTCTAATGCAATATACTTTTTCACTGCCTGTGATACCACAGTATTCAAAGTGATTCTTCTTTTAATTGTACAGCTTTGACATTACTATTTGTCTTGATGTTATTTTTGTCAAATCTTTATAAAGTTCAATACCAAATCTACATACATGTATATGATTGTACATATTTGTCATGAAAATCACATACTAACATTTTAATACATGTACTTGTATTCATATCTATCTGTTTGTGTACATATGATAACATAAATAATCAATGACTAAAGATTACAGAAATTCCCACACACATTTCCTTCCTTCAACCAGGCACTCTATTGTGTGACTGAAGTCACAGAGATGCTGATCTTACAAGAAATCAGTAGGTGTGACCATTTCATTTTTTAATAAGACATTGCAGTTGTGTTGCACATGGATGATGACAAAGAGAAATTGGATGGCCTTTTTCCATTTCTATTACTCACTTATGTAATGTGTAGGTATCGGGTAAGGTGTGTCAATGCTGAAGAATTTCTAAAACCTTAAATGAATGATGAAAATAGCCTAGGCCTTCTAGACATACATGATACATATCCTGTGAAATAAATGTATATAATAAATAAATAGATAAACAATTAAAATAATTAACATAATAATTAAAGTCTAAATAAACATGACAAAAACACCTAATTATAGGCTAACTAGTTTTGTTGTTGTTTTGTTCAGGTCTACAGTTGTTGTTGTTTCTTCATTGTTGTTTCTCCTCATTGCGGTCAAAAACTTATTGTTGTATATTAGCTTAGCAAAAAGACTAAGCCTGCCAAGTTTTTTCACTTAATATTTGAAATATATTTCTTATTTAAAGTGCTAGATCTAGATCTAAGCTAATATATGTCAGTACAGAAAGTTTACGAATTGCCAACTGATAATGCTAAAAAAAAATTATGTATTTTTTGTTGGGCCTCACTTCTGAAAAAAAGAAATAATAAAACAAGTGTATTTTTTTTTAATTTTTATTATATTATTTTTATTTTTCACAGTATTGTTCGGTTGTCAAATTATCTAATCATCAAAGTGGACACTAGAATCTTACATGGTTGGGAGTTACAGTGTTTGGGAGGGGGGGGGGGCGTTTTTCTCGAGCTGTTAGCGACAATCAATAGCGATAACTTCATATACGAAAAAAAACGACCAAGATCTCATTTTTGAATGATGTTTGATCTGTAGGCCGACTAGAGAAACAGAAATAGAATAGCTTTGAGCTGAAATTTAAATAGATCTAGATCTGAATGCGCTCAATCTAGGCCTAGATCTATGTCTGGAGCAAGATTTTAAATCTACATCATACATGTTTAGTTATAAGCGCTTTACTACGTCATCATCACAAGCGATTATACTAATTATTATAGCTGTAATATAAAATTAATTTACTTGATGTCGGAAATCTCAACCCGAGGCCCTCCCTCTTGAACCTGTATTCACCTGTCAGCTGGACGTCTAATCAATGACGTGGTTTATCCTGGTAGCCAAAGCTAGAGTGCACTTATGACTCCACTGACGCCTAACATCCTGGTTCTGATATGTTTTTTTTTGGTTTTGTTTATTTTTTCAGGTCAGCGAACCATTACGGTGATCCGGAAGTAAACAGACGTAACATCAACGGTTTTCTAGGCCGAAGTCTCAATGCAGCCCGGTCGGCAAACAGCTAGCATTAAAGCAAAGTTATGTAGGAAAGTTGAGGAAATCGACGTGAACTGGTTTCGAAGGAAAAAAAATGATTATAATAATATTTAGGTCTACATGAATAGAACATTTGTTTTATTATTAGATCTACCTGTACATGTATTGTGAATCTTCATCAGTGCGTTCGATTGCGGGTGCTTTAAGATGCCTGGTAATGGAGATCTTGAACTTCTTTAAGTTTTACTTTTAATCCCGCGTTGAAACACCGGTGATAGTCTATCTCAAGTGCATAAATTTAAATGAGTAATAAATAAATGGATACATTACCTGTCTTCAAACGTCGCAGTCATCTTTTTTCAGCCTCCTGGCACACAATCAACAATGTACATGTGCACGATAGTTTCACCAACAAAATTACACTGTTCAAGTAGACCTATGTGTGCTTAATTAATCTTCTTTATTCATATTGTGTAAATAAAAATACTACGCATGTCCACCCCCCCCCCCTCAAATCGTTTATCAACCATACTGTATCACAAGTGTTTGCTCTGATAGGTCTTTTTTTTTTTTTTCTTAAGCCTTTCAGTCCTTAGGAAGTAGGATATCTCGGCTTTTAGAAGCTGCCAATCTTTGCTGAGAAATTTTGTGGGTAGAAATTTGGAAATTTTGCCCGGACTAAGGCACTCAGCCTACTCTTACATCGATTTTGAACTGCCAAGGGTTCTTTAACGTGCGTAACGTAGGGCCTACACATGGGACCTCCGAAATATATTCGCCCTTATCCGAGAAGGCTAGACGTGGGGCTTCCATACCCACAGGAAGCCAGGGGACCGTTGAGTCACTAAAAAATGCAGGTTTTCGATCTTCGTGTGCTGTCTTCCTCGATGCAGAACCCGCGAGTCAGTCCCGGCTTGTTTTCTCCATGAGCAGACGCCATACCCATTGAGCCACTGCGTACCGCAGATAGGTCTACTTTTAGTGTTCGTCCTATAAAATACTGGTGGGGGCTAGACTATCTCGTACTATTAACGAGGCGTCTGAAATAATCAGGATCAGGCATGAAGTGGAAAATAGACCGAAAAATCAAACGTGTGAATGATTTGAACATTGGTGCTGCCGGCATACACATGTTCTCATTCTGACAGTGTTCATGTAGTGACAGTGGGGTGAGTGAGCACATCGCTTGGTCAGGAGTCTCCTACATGTTCGCGCTTGGATGGAAGCCGGGTACCGTACCGGTATCATGTTTGTCTTTGCGACACGCTCCAGGGGATATTTTTCGCTCAGTTTGCAATATACACCCGAATCGGGTTTAGATTTAGACCTGTCAACTTTGAAAGAGCATATTTTGATCGAATTAGTCGAACGTTTCTAGTGAAGATTGTGAGATAAAAAATAGCGAATTCATCCGTTCTGCGTTATAGAATAATCATAAGCATCGACTCTTCTTCAAATCTATACCATATCATTACCAAAATTAGTAGGTACTAGAGGAGAACCCACGGCCTTCGTGGGAGATTTTTTAATAAGTAGCTACATGATGGAAGGTCAGATGGTTATGGTTTTTATAAGCTTTTCAACCTCCTGTAGTAGTGGTTATCTCAGCCGTCCACAACCGTGGTCAAAAAATAACATAACACTATTGTCAGGAAGGTCAGACCTATACTTCCGTGCTATTTAAAGTGTATGGCAGGCGTGCGCATTCAGATGTTGGTATTTTGGATGATTAAACTGAATGTTACTCAAAGAAAACGTGCCTGGTGTTTTTAATACGTCATACTATCGAACGTCTAATTCGGATCAAACACCCTAGCGAGTTTATTATTTAATTATCGCATTTTTAGAATAATGGAAGACACAGTAAGCTTTTTTCGGCTTGATGTAAGCAGCAACACAGATCAATATGCAACAATGATATGTGTCAAACTTCATATGGATCCACTCAGCAGTTTTAGTCTATAAGCTCATTGTAGGTTTGGTTGCAGACTTATAGTATAGACTAGAGAACCCACGGCCTCTACCTCGATATTGATATATTTTGGTTGCTTAAAATATGTTGAATGTTCCTCAAAGAAAACGAGTTTTGAACGCGTCATACTATCGTGCATACAATTCGAATCAAACACCCTCGCGAGTTAATTATTCAATTATTATTGCATTTGTAGAATAGGGTCAAAGATTTATATTTATTTTTTGGTCGGGTTTATGTACCTAGAAACACAGATCCATATGCAACAACATTTATGCCAAATTTCAGATGGATCCATTCAGCCATTTTCGAGTCCATAAGCCTAATGTGGGTTTCGTTGCAGATTTAAATATAGTATACATTTTATCGTTGTTTCCTTTCGCGTTCACTGGCGATCATAGACATACAAGTAGAAGACCCGGCGTGCAGGTTATGGTATTTATAAGCTTTTCAACCTCCTGTGTTGGTGGTTATCTCAGCTGTCCACAACCGTGGTAAAAAAAAAAAACATAACACTATTGTGTTATGTGATCATGTATAATCCAAGGTACCTTCAGTACTCGCCGGCGTGCAGGGACAACTTTTGATCCAATTTAACCAGTTTTTTTCGCGCTTCTTTCCTGAGCCTAAGTGGCTCTCAAAAGTTCAGTCGTGAAAGTATGGTTCTATTGAAGCAATGACCGCCGATAGAGATTGAACATGCGCACAGGGTCTAGTTATACTAGTGTGTCTATGCTTGTGATCCAAAAATGTGCTCTGGTGTCAATCATATCAAAAGAATGCAGAGCTTACAGAATGGAGAGAAAATCTGGCTGCCAGCCCAACTTTGGTTCCGGCATCAGGAAAAATATCCGTTTAACACGGTGATAGAGGAAATTAGCTTCTTTGTTGGCAATATGGGGAATATGCAGATATACCTACCCTATTTGTGTGAGCAATCGATTCATAATGAGAGTTTTTGTGCAACTCATAAGTATGGTGTAACAATACGAACAAGCAAGGCAAACACAACTACGAAAAGAAACAAATTACCAATGCACTTTAATTAAATAGACCGGGTACTAGGCCCCATTACAGTCTGATTCCTGTTCCTGCGGTCTGATTTGAATAACCGCGTTTGGGGAATTTAAAACGAGCCCATTACAAACTGAAAGGACAACAACTTGGAAAAGGATCAATCATTCATTTGTCTGCCGGGCGCCAGTCATCGAAGCCGGCCAGAGCAATTCCACCGTCCACTAGAAGGTTCTGTCCAGTAACAAATCCGGCCTTATCGCTAGCCAGGAACAGGGCTACTTCCACTTGTTCCTCCAACGTGCTGGCACGGCTCCCCAAGGGATGCGCCTCCCCGAGACGTTTCAGAATGGGCGTAGTTTTGATGGCCTGTTCCACCATAGGCGTTTTTACTTGTGTTGGGTTTATGGTGTTGAGTCTAATACCTATGAAATGGAAAGATATAAAATATATGAAGAATATCATGCAGGACTGGGTTTGCCATTGTGTAATTTGAGCAGTGGTTGGAGCATCATGCAAAGAGAGACACGCGAAATAAAAACTTCTGGGAAAATTAACTTGATCAAGAAAAGAAAAATAATACACAAATACACACAGCTACTATCACTCTATGTTGATTTTTTTTTTTTTTTCAAAATTGTCCATTTACCATGTTTTATTATTATTATTATCTTTAAGGGGGAATGTGGGCAAAAATAATTTTGCAATGCCTATAATGCTTGTGCTTAGCAAAGGAAAACAGTTTGGTTAAGTGAAAAAAAAAAAAAAAATGGCTGAAAGAGTATGAATCATTGTAACAGTTCCAGGGGAAATAATTACAATAACAGCAACTGTTTTCCACTTCCGTTATCAAATGCTCCCAACGGTTGGCTAAACATGACGCGACCACGATTCTGGAGGAATGCTGACCTACCCTCTTAACCATATCCCTCTTCTCCCCTCCCATGCCTCCCCCCCCACCCCCACCCCCCCCCCCCCACACACACACACATGCCGTGTGACCTCTCACCTCGAGGTCCCAGATTGAGTGCCAGAGCTTTGGTCATGTAGTCTAACGCTGCTTTGGACATTCCATAAACCATCATAGAGCTGAAGTAGACCTGTGAGGCAACAGAGGACACGCTGAGCACATTGCCTTTTGTCTTCTCCAGGTGAGGAATAGCCTTCTGAATCAGGAAAAACGGCGCAATGGTATTGGTCTTGAACGAAATGTCCGCATCTGCCTCGGTCCACTCAAGCGGTGATGGACGGCTTAAGCCAATCCCATGGTTGCAGACCAAAACATCCAGACGTTGAAACTTCTCAATGGTCCCATCAATAATCTGTTCCCGTACCTTTGGATCTGTGACGTCTCCAGTGACATACATGAATTTGTCCTCCCCGCCACCTCCTTGCTCCTTGCATTTTTCAAACGCTGCCTGCAGTCTTTCTTCACATCGTCCGGTCAAAGTAACCTTTGCGCCCCTTCTGGCAAACTGGATGGCTAGGGCTTCTCCTATCCCAGAGCTAGAGCCGGTAACGATCACAACCTTGCCTTCAAAATCTCGCTCCATGCTGCGGTAGTAAACAACTGTCTGCTGTTTTACCTTTTTCTCTATGCAGTCTGAAATAAAGATGAAAATTCTGTAACGATAGAGAACATTTACACAGACCTAGTGTCGATCCCTCTACAGCTCATGCTCCAAATACTTTGCTATTATATTTCAAAAGCACTTGAAACACTCCTAGAAGAAGTCCCGACAAATCTGTTCTCTCATACTTTTCATACAAGATCTTTTAATTTTATCTCCATTTTGTATTGTTCGTTTTCTTTGTGGGACGTATGGGCACATCAGCACGATCACAGCCAAATTGTGCCAAACACGGTAAGATATGTTTACACGCCAAGAAGAAGAGGGCAAAGAAAGCGGAACAGAAGACAGGAGCAAAGAGACTAAGAAGAGACGTCACCCCTGCAATGTCGAGGATGGCATACAAAGGGAGACATTTCACCGATGGCCGACTTTCACTCCTTGCAGAAGGGAGCAGGCAACCTACTTTGTATACCCCGGTCCCCCGCTGGGGACTATTTTGTATTGAAAAAAAAAAAAAAACTCGCGGCACAAATTTCGAAAGGTCGATATCTGTTTCTAAAAAAAGAATTTGGTCTGTTTATCTTGAAGTATATACTGGAACTTGAATCGCAATGCCCTCTTAAAGTAACCAGCCCATTTCTGGCATACCATACTCGTTTCCTGATTTGCCTAACTGTTTCAAGAATCTCAATGAAAAGACTCCCAGCCGAGGCCATACTTATGTCAACAGACGAGCTGCGTTGACGAGACGAAAGATGATAACTGTTACATAAAACCATGAGTAAAATAGGGTTAAAGTGGATACACTGACAAGCGACCTTCGCACGGTGAGTGCGAGCAAATGGAACACATTTGTATATTCAAGTCGCTCGTGGCTCGAACCGTACCTATGGTCCTTTTGTAGGTGGCATATGTACATTGCAAAATTGGCTTAGGTTACATATACGTGTACTTTATATCGCTACCAGCTCGTTGCGATAAAGCGGTAGCCCAGCTGTGAACGGTAAAGTTAGGGTTGTGATTTTTCAAATCTTGCACACCTACAGCTCCCATAGTGAGTGTTTCAAGCAGTATAGATCTAGTTATCAGGATAGCTTACCTGCAGCTGACTGCCCCTCACTGACTGCGATTCTGATTAAGTACATCATAATGGCTGCAAGAAGGTGCATTCTTTTGATAGACTTCCTAGAAACTTCACGATTTAGATGTCAAGATTTGATTTTCCGCAGTAATAATTAACATCATCCGGATGTCATGATTGCTGTGAACCTCAATTTATTCCGAATTAACATTAATACATGTATGCATTTTGATATGAAGGCACTAGATTCCACGAGCAGAGTCCATCAATTGAAGCTCGTAACCTTCTGCCTCTTGAAAACACCATCATACACAGTACCTATTCTTCCTTTATTGATATTTTCTTTTCTGCTTCCTCACAATTTTTATTTTGTTTCACTATATTTTATTTTATCTGTCTCATTAGTTCAAATTGTGTGAACATTCTTTCATGTCCATCATTTAGAAGTGAGGAAATAGTGTGTTGGATATGATGGTGTAATGTAAAAGAATTATGATCTGTGAATGCAATATATTATCAGTGATGGTCATAGAAACGTGTGCTCATATTTTGACTTATTATGACACAGAATATAAATGAGATCAATCTGAAAATCTTACTTACAGCATGATAATAACAGTGAAAAAAAAGGAGTAAATATATATAAATGCTTATGAGGATTAATTAAAGAGAAAGAGAGAGAGAGAGAGAGATTGAACACATAATATATTAAATAACAGGAGAGTAAAGAACAAGAACATTGTGAGACGCAGCGTGAGGAAAAAATGTGACAACATTCTACAATATCATTATGACGTACATGTACTTACCTACCTCCGTGCTAAATTTGGAATGCAATATTAAGAAGAGTGCCCTCGTAGACCGTGAACCGCCCGCTTTCATCCGCCCCGCCACGAAATAAACTGAGGACCATATTTTTCTGGTGCTAGCTTACATTTTGATCCTCACAAGATATTTATCCCCACCCTTTGCCTATGATAAAATACTCCCAACAGTAAGACATGTTGCCATCGCCCCTTTTTTGTCACAAGATGCTGTGAAATAATCATCTCCCTTTGCTGTCTTTCAAAATAATTATTTTAATCACAGTAATGATAAATAAACTATAAAAATAAAAATCACAAAAAAATGTAATTCTATCCTCATCTAGTTCTCTTCTGGCAATTTCTATTGCCTTTGAAAGTTGGGTTCCCCGACCACTAGATTTCATATGCCTAGCGGTACTCTAATGTACTTTGGCAAAGCGCAATATCTCATGAGAGCCCAAATATTTTCCAATTTATTCAAAAGTAATTTTCTGCATTGCGTTTTACCCTTGAATTCCTACCATCTTGAATGTAATTTTCACAACAATGAAGAGAAAATAAATAAATAAATAACATGGAGAAATGAAAGACGTGAGAATGTATTCCATGAGTTCAGTTTTTAAGAACTTCATTTTGCTCAGTGTGTGAAAGAGAGATCGGGGTGAAAATGTTAGCACTGTCCTCTCTATCCGTAGACTTCCTTTATCAGCTCTCCAGTATCTGAAGATTTACTTTATCAAAGCCCACTTCCGGTTTCTCAAAGTGGCAGATTTTCCTGCGGAGATGGGGCAGCAAACCGGCAGTATATCATAGAAAACTGCAATAATCTGAAGTTATGGGTAACGACCATGCATAATATCTATGAGTGATATGTTTTGCCTGTTACCACAGACATATGTGTTTATCATCAGCCTGTTATCATCAGTTAAACGCTCTCCATGCAAATCTCTCTTATACACCGGTCATGCAACTCACCAACTTGACTTAGATTTTTAGATATGTATATTTATTAAACTTTCCTCAGTTAATATTAAATTAAATTTTTCCCTTGGAGTTCTTGTTGTTCAGGTGAATGTTACTATCTAAATGAAGTTAAATAAAAAATCAATGACAAAATTTAATAAACAAATAAAGTAAAGAAGTAACGGAAGCAAGCAAGAAATGCAGATAAGACTCCATATAACTATAGCGCTTAATAGCGTATATCACAATTTCTATGCGCTTTTTTGCGAACTATTTTTGCAACGACAGATTCAATGGCGATACACATAAAATAATATTCTCAGTTTCCTGAGAAGCATATTATAATATAAATCGTCTGTATCTTAGGCATCCAGATCTTTTTCAATCTAACAAGAACAATCCATGCCAATATTTTAATACAATTTGAATTCATGACTATATTTTTTCCAAGACGTTGTCACCCCTATTTTTTTTTTTTTTTTTAGTATTATTTTTATTTTTTAAATTTTTTTATTTATTTTATTTATTTTATTATTATTATTATTATTATTATTATTTTTTGGTGGGGGGGGGGGGGGTTCCAAACCCCCAAAATCTAGATACATTTATCT
>JBCAUA010340750.1:0-18889 GCA_038406235.1 Peronia verruculata | reverse complement strand
CCCCCCCCCCCCCCCCCCCCCCCCCCCCCCCCCCCCCCCCCCCCCCCCAAACACAGATGAGGACGGCACGGATAAAGGAGATTGAGGAATCAAAAGTGATTGAAGAAGGCAATGGGCTGGAGCCAGAGAGAAAAGTTAAGCAGGATAAATTTTTGCTATGTCGGCAAAAACACAGAAAGATTGGGAGGAAAAGAGAGAGAGAGAGAGAGAGAGAGAAAGAGACAGAGTATGATAGAGAGAAAGATGCTACGAAAGAATGGGTGTAATGTAAGAAAGAAAGATGAAGTAGATATTCCATTCAGAAAAGGAACTTTGAGGGGGAAAGGGGGGGGGGAGGGGCGGGAATGAAAAGAGACAAAGTAAAATGAAGAGAGCATGTAGAAAATGTCAAATGATGCATACATGCATTCACAGAAAATGGAGAGAAAAGTAGTGAGACAGAGAGAGCCTCAGACAGCACAGAACCAGAGAGTTAGAGACAAACACACACCAGTTTATTTAAAGTTATAAAGGAAGGACGTGTTATATTTTCTGTTTGCATCAAAGATAGCAGATATATATATGCAGACAGACAGGCAGATAAATAGACACACACATTACTAATGCCTTTTCTACGGACAACTCAAGAACTTTATGGGGAGAGCCCATAATACTTTACTGGTAGCGAGCTCAGCCTGATATTGATTGACTCAAACGAAGGGGAAAAAATCAAGAAGAGTGGTTGGAATTATTTTGTAGCTGTATGATTAGTGTTCATATTTATCACTTAAGTTATTATTATGATTATTATTACTGTTATTATTATTACTTTTTATTATTTAGCCAGATAGCCAGAATAATATTAAACACACATATTCGCAACACACAAACATGCTCATAAACGACCAATGTTAAATTATGCAAACAAGCAATCGCGGAGAAGAAAAAAAGTAAACACGCAGACAGACACGCACACAACAACAATAAACAACAATAACAAGAACAAACAAGAAAAGGAAACAAAAAGAGCAAAAATGCACACCCAAATACGCATAAAAACAGAGAGCTGTTTACATCACCGAATAATTATTTCTCTCTCGGTCACTCTAAACAATACAATCCACAACAAAACAGTCGGCACATCTGTGAGGACGTACGCCAAGGAGAAGTTTGCACCATTAGGTGATTGTTGTGCATCCTCCTGCCATAATAATATCATATATGATGCGATGGCGCCTTGTTTCGTCTCTTTTGAACACACGTTCTGAAATGGCGTATGGTCGCTCCACGAGGGGGGGGGGGGGGAAGGTCAATGCTGCATGAATTGAAGTGCTCACATGCTGCAAATACTCATCCCTCTCGCTACGGCTTCACCTCTGATTCGTATGGCATTAGTTTTAGTTTGGGCGGCGCGGTCGTTCAAGCTTGTGAAAAAGATGTCACACTTTTTAATGCGCCTCTTGGTTAATTACGAACATAACTTTTAATGATCGCTTTGAGCAAAAAAAAAAAAAACTTAAAAAAAAAAAAAAATTACTCGGAAACACTGGCTATGAATAATGTTATGCACTTTAAAAAAATGTATAAAAAAAAAAAGGGGGGGGGGGCCCTTTACTTCAAGGGTCCTCTTACTGAAAAAAAAGAAAACAACAAAAACAATTGGTGAGGTTTGCGTTTGGGTCTTGTCTTCCAACAGCACAGATGGTGGGAGGAACAAGAGCTCATTGTTCCCTCCTTGCCGTCCCCTCCACCAACTCACAATCCCAGCTCCCCTGTGATTCGGAGTGGACCACTCACTCGTGCATGCATCTCTCGATATGGCTGGCTTATGCCGAAAATTTCATGTGCTGCAGCCTTCCTTGCAGTTGGACCCCGTGAGTCAGAAAGTCGTAATTTGATGTCATTCAATATCGTTAAGCCTTAGGTTTCCTGGGACACCGTCGATGTATTAGAGTTTTGAGTGCGTGAGCGGTTTGGATATTTAAATGTTTTGCTCACATTTTCCTGCAGCTTTATGATTATGTGAACGGGGACAAGACTAATAGAGATGGCACCAATAACAACTCTGATGACAATTGGAACAATAATGAGCAACAACAGCAGCAAACAAACAAACAAACAAACAAACAATAATATGAAGAACAAAGAGGTTCGAAAATTTGGCCAGTAGCATCTCTTTATTTATTTTTTTTAAACATATCAACATATATGATTGTTTTATAATTATAATTATTATTATTATTATTTACGGTTCGTTGCCGACAAACAGTGTTGCTTAAATTTTATGGAATTTGTATAATAAAAGTTATAATGATAATGATGAACTAACCTAAAACCAAAACAAATCAAAAACAAACCAGCATACAAACAAACGTCAACCAGAATTTGAATCAGATGTTGGATTTGATGACCACGGAGCGTTTTTGGAAACAAATATGAGGTTCTGCACTCTTAATGTTAAATTTATGGACAAAGGCCAGAAAGGCGATTTGTAGCGAGTAATAATATATAAATAAGATGAGAAAAAAAAAAATCATATTTTTTAGGGTTTATTTTCTGACTGCTAAGCCAAACTTGGATCGCTTTCATTGTTCAGAGCAATTTAAGAATCTGGATAATTCTTCAGTTTTGAGAAGAGGACGAGCCAGCACCCACGAGCAAAACCGAGGCACATTTTTTTTTTTTTTTTCTTAGATTGTTTCTCATCTGGTGCAAAACTGGAGACGTCTAAATACCCCGAGTATCATTTTATTTTCAACTTTTAGATAATATAACCAATAATTAATCTATTTATTACTGAATAGTTTCACACAGTGATTGATAGAATAAATGATAGAGCGATTGACTAGTTTGGTAATGCTGACAAACATTAATTAATTCAGAAAACCAACTACATTAAGTTACCTGTAAAATTTTTAGGTCTACATAATACTGCTTGACCCCTGCCGGTAGGGGTACCTTTGAAAATGAGGCCACAAATTTTCTCCAACCATCTCTGCCATATATTTGGAGAATTAGCAAATGTCGTTCATGTACATTCTCAAAAGTTGTCTTCCCCTCTCTTCCTTTGTCCTCCTCCTCTACCGCTGTCTCTCTGACTGTGTCTTTCTGACCCTAAGATGGTTTTTGCAATATATACCTGACGATGGAAATACGTGACCGTATCATCTCAATTTTTGTACTCTCAGTATTGTGGAAACAGCTTCATGGATAATCTTGCGGACCTCTTCATTTATTACACGGTCCCTGATTTTGTTGTTGTTGTTGTTGTTGTTCCAAGAATTGCATCTCATTACTGTAGCGAGATCCTTCTTTGTAGAACTACATATCCAGTGTTTCCAGGTTTCACTAGCGTAAAGGAATACTGGCATTACAAGAGAGAGAACACAAAGTGGATCTTTGAACAAACGTTGATGTTCTGTCTTCCATATAGACTGAAGTTTTCCTGGTACACAGTCTTTAGTATTTGTGAGATCTTTAATAAATGTCCGGTATTGGATTTTCATCAGCTGATGCGATGGAATCGAGGAGCATAATAATTTAAGATCTTCACACTCTTCTACGAGGCGAGCGTGCACCTGAGAGACGGCGATAACAAGTAGCATGAAAAGCTTGTTCTACAGTTGTCATAAGTTAGACTTAACCGCGTTGATTTCCATGTCAAATGGATAGGTTGCTCCAACCAAGTGTTGATGACTTTGCGGAATAGGAAGACTGCCTGTCTATCTATGGTATGCAAACCGCAGTATGGGATCTCCCCCCCACCTCCCCCCATCGTGCTTGAGCCATCTCCAAAGGCAGATTCCAAGATTTAACTAATTAAGACAGACTGACAATTGAACACTTGACTTACTATCATGGCTCCTTGAAGTGTAAATGCCTTGCTACGTGAATAATTATTTCTCATTTGCAAGTTATTGTAAACTTAGGAGGGCAGCAATGTCAACGTTCATTTACTTAAAATGCTTGATTACTATACAACAACAACAACAACAAAATCATCATCAACAACAAACAAGTAAAAATCTACTAAACGAACACACAAACAAAACTTACATTGCTGTACTATCACTGTTGGATTTCGTATTATTTTTGATAAAATATATTACATTCAAATGAACTACAACTTAGACGATTACAATTGAAAAACAAAAACAAAACAGCCTTTTTATGGCAGCATGTTTTTGTTGTATTTACGACCAAAAGGCGTCTTCAAAATTGTATTATTTTCGCCAATCTAAATCGCAATCAGCTAAAAAAAAAAAAAAATCTTTTTTTGCAGTTCCCGTTTCCCCCAAATCCCCTCAGTCTTTGTTACTGTCGACACAATAACATAACGCTGTCAAGCTCAAATGGCCTTCAAGTGGGAGGATTAAAGGGCTCCGTTGAGAATCTTGTTCAGATTATCAAAGCTCAAGTTCTTTTTCTTTGATAAAATTGGAAAATTTCATTTTCTCATCCCATCACCACACTACTTACTCATTTCATTGTTATATTTATAAAAGCTTACGTTTTATGTGTTGTTTTTGTTTGTTTGTTTGTTTAATGAATTGGAAAAAAAGATATGTGAAAAAAGAAAGAAAGAGAGGAAAAAAGAAAGAAGAAAAAGAAAGAAAGAGAAAGCAGAAGAAGAAAGAAAGACAGGAAAAAGGAAAAAGAAAGAAACAAAGAAACAAACAAAGAAACAAAGAAAGAACGAGTTCTGTTAAACACTTGGATGTAAATTACATTAGGTGTGGTGGCAAATTAGGGTTAATTATCAAAACTGAAGTTCAGATGACAAAAGCAGGAAGTCCTTTCTGTTTCATGAAATTTCATAAGGCCAATAAATGTCTAACTCTGAATGGTATTTCCAAAGATTCAGAACCTAGCAGTTTTGAGGAAGACAACTAAGGGGCTAAAAAAAAATTAAAAAATATTTACTTACAAAAAAGTTGAAAGATACAAAATCTAGAAAGGATCAAATTTTACACAATGAAGGAGGAATCAGAAAAAAAAAAAAGATTGTAAAAGAAGTTAGCACTGGTATCCTAGGCTAATCTCGGCAAACACTTGACTTGTACATTATTATCTGTTAATAAAGCTTGACACAATTATTAACAGCTGCCTCTCGTTCTCCCTGTAAATATCCACCCAGCCCACTCTTCCTAGCTTATTGCCGTTCAATAATAAATTGATAGTTTTTGTCCTCTGCCTCAAATCTCCCGGTAGACCTGCCAGCGTGCAAAATTGACAGGAATCACCTGCTACCGGTGATTTTAATTTAATCTCACTATCTCTGGAGCATAGAGAAGGGCCTGAGGTGTGAGATTAGAACGGTTCTCCACCTGGTTGGGGTCGCGTGGTCAGTCAATGTGTTCTGTTATAGAACTTTCCTTCTCCCCTCCCTTTCCCAGTCCAACCAACGGACCTAGGGGATAAGCTTGACCTCAATAGAGAGTCCTTTGATACTTAAATAAACGACTGAATGAGTCTCAGTCTTAAGACAAAAGGATATAGACCAAAGAAACTAGCGAGTCAGACTATTTTCGTCCAGAAGGTATGTCTAGATACTAGATTCGATTATACTGGCATTATAGCACATCTTTACACCATCATAACTCAAGGTTCCGTTCCGTTAAACCGGGTTGCAATTGAGTTTGTACTTGAAAAACATAACGGCGATCACATTAAGTTTCGCTAAATCGCTGTATTCATCTTCAATGGCTGTTTTCAGTTGGTCTTCAGGGAGTGAAATGAAACATTCAGACTTTAAAATGAAAAGTCTTCAAGACAGTAACGTCACATTCTTCTACTGCTGCTTAAAAAAAGAAAATTACTTGTGTATGTATAATTTTAAATTTAAGTGTGACTCAAACTGCAATGTACTCAAGAACTGACCGACTTAGTCCTAATTACCAGTGTGGATATTTCAGTCGAAGGTAGATCTATATCAATAATACATTTCTTCTGGCATATCCAGGCCAATTCGAGATAGTCGTGCGCAGGTGACAGAAAAAAGTGTAGACAGACCGTAATAACTAATATAAAACATCCAGTTTCTTTTCTTGGCTCTATGGGTTCACATTCCGTTGACAGATTTGTAGATAGCAGTATTCACAAGTGTAGACTGCCGAATTTGGAGAGTGGTAAATTAAACCTATGAATTAATATGTATGAGTTTGATTCACTTTTCAGAATTTGCTAGAGGAAGGCATGTGGAGAAAAAGTTGAGAACCCTTCGGACCAGACAATCAACATTGGCACGTGGGGGAGATACCGAGAAGCCTGTGGTCGGGTGGTCATTGTGTTCTATCATGGAGTTCTCACTTACTCCAAGTCACTGGGTTTAGTGGATAAGCTATGGACTTCCATTCAGAATCCTTTGACAGCTTATAAGAGTGAATGCGGCTCAGCGTAAAGACAAAACAAGAGGCTATAGGATGGGTCGTATGTGCGTGATGAAAGGCGGGGCCCACTAAATCAAAAAGGGTTTCAATAACGATAGACTTTATAGCCTCCAAGGCACGTTCCGCTGTTATTGCGATCATATTAATCTGTAAGAGAGATGGACAAATGAGAGACATAAAGCTATTAGCAGGAAGGAGAAAGACGAGGATTTTTCATACTTGTTAAATTGATGACTCTGAAAAACTGAAAATGTGAGTTACCCTAAGGTAGATTTGGAAACATAACAAAACAAAACAGAGAGATGTATCTTTTTAACTTCACTGAAGTATTAATAGCATTCTTCTTCTTTTCAATTGGAGGACAGTGATTATCTTAAGATTGCTACAGGATCTCCTGATAACTGATGAGTGCCAACACTGAAGCCGGCTTACTCCTTCAACAAATCATCATCATCATCATCATCATCATCATCTTCATTTTATAAAATTACAATATAACTGTCAGACCGGTAACTAATAAAATAATTTAAGAAAAACAAATAACACAGAAATCCATAAAGAACTTGATGGTGATGGTTAAATTTGCCAAATTTTCGAGTCAACTTGACTCTTTGTCAGAGCAATTCATCTTCATTATCATCATCATCATTTTATAAAATAGAAAAACACTGTTCAACCGGCAACTAACTAAACAATTTTTTTAAAAAATCAAATAACATGTATAAACAACTTTATCTTGATGTTGAAAGTGAAAGCAAAATTTTCAAGTCAACGTGACTCTTCTTCAGGGCAACAAAGTCATCATCATCATCATCATCATCATCATCATCATCATCATCACCATCATCCTATCATGTCAGACAGCTGACAGTCCACAGTGGTAGCAATAGGATGTCATCTAGACGATTAACAGTCCACAATGGTAGCAATAGGGTGTCATCTAGACGGTTGACAGTCCACAGTGGTAGCAATAGGATGTCATCTAGACGATTAACAGTCCACAGTGGTAGCAATAGGGTGTCATCTAGACGGTTGACAGTCCATAGTGGGGGCAATATGGTGTCATCTAGACGGTTGACAGTCCACTGTGGTAGCAATATGGTGCCATCTAGACGGTTGACAGTCCATAGTAGTAGCAATATGGTGTCATCTAGACGGTTGACAGTCCATGATGGTAGCAAGAGGGTGTCATCTAGACGGTTGACAGTCCATAGTGGTAGCAATAGAGTTCATCTAGACGGCTGACAGTCCACAGCGGTAATGATAGGGTGTCTTCTAGACAGCTGACAGTCTACAGCGGTAGCAAGAGGGTGTCATCTGGATATCTGATGGTCTACAGCGTTAGCAGTCAGATCATTATCATCATCATCATCACCATTTTATAAAATACAAAAGAACTGTCTGACCGGCAACTAGCAAAACAATTCAAGAAAAACATACACCAGAGAGATCTATAAACGACTTGATTGTGTCATCATTACCATCACCGCTATTGCTGTCTTTGTTCTTATCTTCGCCATTGTCATTTTCACCCTCATCATCATTTTATAAAAATATAATAAAACTGTCAGTCCGGCAACTATTAAAACAATTCAGGAAAAACAAATAACACAGAAATCTATAAAGAACTTGATAGTGATGGTCAAATCTGCCAAATTTTTGAGTCAACTTGACTCTTCTTCAGGGCAATAATCCCTCATCCTCATCACTCTCATCATCATTATTATCGACCATAACAATTTCATATTAACCTTCATCATCAAGATCATCATTACCGTATTTATCATTATCACATATAATGCACTTTTCTCCACTCTCACTTTCGTCATGATCAACATCAGCACTGCACAACAGCCAGCACAACAGCCAATGGTCACCAGATCATTCATCTTTTTTTTGTTGCTGTCACTCAGAAGTAAAACAGAAAGAAATATGTTACATCATTTGGAATGTCACCGTTTTGTCTTATTTTGATACTAATACAATAAAATAAGAGTCAAATCATGTGTTTCCAACGCCTTGGGTGATGTTAGTTCTTTTATCAAAACTTCACTTATACCACCTTGGTTATCTCTGTCGTATCCAGCATTGTTTAGTTTTGCACTCTTAAGTAATTACTGTTTGTTTTCATCAATACAGTGCCCGGAATAAATCTCGTTGGGTGCTGTATAAATGACAGCAGTTCAAGATCTCCATTGCTCTGTGTGTTTAGCTGGTCTCAGCAATGTGATGACAGTCTGGCAGATTCAAACATTGACATTGTTAGGCGAAACCTTGCATGGTCTCCCATCTCCTCTACGTTTGTCAATCTGTGCAAATTAATATGTACGCCTGTTTGCAGAGATTTGAAAACTCACACATAAACACCCTTGTTCGGTTTTTATAGAAATTTACGGCTGTTTGCAGAGAGTTAAACTTATTATAAAATAAATGTTTTTAATTCTCAATGACAGTTACATTTCAACGTCAGATAGATCGCTGTTTCATAAACATGCTTCTAGGCAAGGTTTAATACAAGAAAAACCATTTTCATACATCTTGCCATTCTCACATCGGTGTAGTTTTGCAGAAACTAAACCGAGAGCAACACAATGGGAGATCGTTTCGCAGATTATCTGCCCCTCCCAAAGAGGGATTCGTGTAAGGGAAGATCATTTTGACCAGCCGTATTACTTCCCTTTGCCAGATATGAGAGATGTTGAGTCAGCAATGTAAAGAGGAAAAAAAATCATTTACTTCATGTCATTCCAAAGACTGATCACAAAAAAAATTGGAAAAATTATCACAATAAGAAGGAAACATTCTCTTTACATCATATATATATTATTTTTTTAAATTCTTGATTGTACATGTTTCAAGCAAAGAGCGCAAAAGTAGTCTTTTCCTCTTTACACTGCTTGTTCAATCCCTCTTTTGTCTAGTAAGGGAGGTAACAGGACTGAGCACAAAAATCTCCCATTCAGATTAGATATGCATGTAGCTCTAACACTTCAAGAGCTCCTTCTTGGCTCTGCCAATTGTACTGAAACTGAACATGGGCATAATGAAGCACAACACCAAATTCCAACAATCCCAGCTTTTCAAGAGTTAATCATTGGCATGCTCTCGATATTCCCTCAAATCCTGTCTCGTATGACGTAGATCTTTTCCTCAAGATCACAGAGGAACTTTGAACACAAAGATTTCACTTAGATGAGGATACATTTTAACTGTGTCATTAGATACCTGAACGAACAACCTAAGTGGCCGTATTCAACAGATGATTTCATCCAGTGCGAAAATGCATGGATATTCCGTTGATTGTATAATGTGACAGATAGGCTGTACAAGTGTCTGTTATTTTACTCCTAAAACCTTTCGATATGTACAAGACCAATACTCACTTTGAAAATGGACCCCCTCTTATATGGGTATGTCACAATGTTAACACCTTCCTCCATAATACAAACCAAAAAGACTGGAAAGCGAATGGAAGGAAAGAACAAAATAGAAACTTGTTCTGTGAGGTCGAGATAACTTGATAACTCAGGAGATCTGCATTGCTATGGGAAATCCTCACCAGATAGACACCATATGGTGCTGTGTGGGTGGTCGTGATATGAGACTATAAACAACAAATAGCTGTGTCCTTTGGATGAGCATTCCACAGCATCAAATCCTTTCAAGTAGGACATCAACACCTGGACGGTTCGGCCTCTGCATTATCATTTCTGCCTTTCGATGGTAACCCCTTGAGCTGAATCTAGCGAACAAACTGCAGTCTTTATGGCAATTCTATGACTTTATGACTCATGGATGTACTGTCTTTATAAGGTGCAACTAATCGAGCTGTATGTCACACTAAATCCGACACATGCGAAGTGAGCCAGGTAATTTTATCTATTATTCTCTCTCTCTCTTTCTCTCTCTCTCTCTCTCTCTCGCTCTCTCTCTCTCTCTCTCGCTCTCGCTCTCTCTCTCTCTCTCTTTTTTTAGCCTAGTATTCTTGCTCTTTCTCAGACCACTTGTTCTTTCATCCTCAGCTCCTCTTTTTTCCGCCCTTTCTCTATCCCTCTCTCCCATTCTATATTTGCCCTTTCATGAATATCTCTTCTTTGGTTTTTTCTTCCTTGCCGTTCTCTTTCTTTCTCTTACACAACACGTACAACTATTATTCATCACACAGTCAAAGAAAAGTAAAACCTTACATGAGAAAGAATTACGCTCGCTTCCCTATCCACATTCCAGTTTAGCCTATTATCATCATTGTAACGACTTTTTATAGTTTCCAAATTGTCACTATCATTGTCTTTCGGTGATAATCCAAATTGTAGATTTTTCTAAGTTGCAAAATAGACTATAAACACACAAAACGACGTCAGCATAACTGATTTATATGGGTATTATTCTGCAAGTCTCTTCATCAAACAAACGTTTACATTTTTTTATTATTTTTTTTTTTTACATCAGCAAAACAAAACAAAACCAAAAAAAAAAAAAAAAGGGCATAAGTATAAAATTATAAACAGTATGGACATAAGATAAATATGCATATATGTAAGTGCCACTGTATAAGAGAAGTGCAAAAACTGCGTTTCAGTGTTCAGACACTCTCTCTTAATGAAAAGCAAAATATTGAAAGATCATATAATTCCATATGCACAATAGCCATCTTGAATTTTATTGTTCCATACAGTTCCTCAGTATATATACATATTACAAAGAACGGTATAGTATCAAACTATGGAGCATTGCCCTCTCCTGGCAAACGTCGCGGAGCACTGACAATCAAAATTTATTTAAATAACAGATGAGTCTATTCAGGCAATACGTCATTCATAATGATATCACATATCATGCTGATGTGCCGTTAAGCCTCAACACAACAACAACAACAACACCAACAACAACATATCTTCTTGCTGTCCTCACTGACACTGTTCGTGATGAACATCTGACCACAGACACTAGCATGAAAATACACAGCACTAAAAATTGCAACATTACAGTGATCTGGGCCCAAATGTTTTAGTCGTCAGACATAAGAAAAAAACAAACAAAGAAACAAACAAACAAACAAAAACAAGACCAGACAAAGCGATACAAGAAGAGACAAGACATCTTATCTTCAAGGTGACATGGGAAACTATAAACAGAGGCACAGTTTTGTTAAATTATCAACAACAAAACACGTATCATCAATTCAGAATATATTGAAATGGACTTCAAATGGACAGGCATTCAAATGCATGTTATAAGCCTGACTCAGTGGTAATAGTTCATATTCGACTAAGCACAGATCTGGAAATCCCCGGCGGAGTGTTTGTACCCCCTTCTGAAAATAAACACAGCGAAATCCCACAACACTAGTTTCGAACGCAAAACTTTGGGAAATGTCGACGCCTGAAGTTCGTCATACTTTTTCTTACGTCATTAAATCATTAACACTACTCAATACCACTATTATTTGATGGCGATCTAAGTTCAATAGGCTGACAGTGAAGAGTTTTAGTGACACATTCATCCACACCGTAACAGGGTCAAACCGAAAAGTGAGTCAAATTTGTTAATAGTTTTGAGTGTTTGTAACCCCCTGCTAAAAATAGATGCCAGTATTTCCAACCTTTCGCTTGGTCTGAACAAGCCTATTGTATTGTCTGAGCAAGAAATCTCCTTTTTCAGTACTGTGTCTTACACCTTAACACTTCTTAATTTACACACTACTGTGTATGCCTCTAGGTATATGTCTGGAAACTTAGGCAAAATATTTCTGAGATCACCACTCATGATTTCTCTATTTCATATACGTCTTAAAACTACTGGACTCTTTGTCAGCCTGTAAAGTTATTTTCTTGAGATTAAACAGTTTATTTAAAACTGGAGTACAGACCAGAGGTATTAATTTCATTTGTGAAAATAAACTTTTTTTCTCTTCTTAAAAACTTGGATCACCGTTCTTGCGGATTACCTCACTTTCATTTAAACAAAATATTTCAAGCAGGAATCTCAGTTCCTAAGAATCTGGGACATTATTTTTAAACAGATAATTTATGTGTGCACCCGTGTATGACTCATTGTTTATAAAGCATACAGGTCAGTTAGTGCGCCTTGTTTACTGCGTCGATAGCACCAGAGGGGAAAGCCACTGCAGTTACAAGGAAAGATTGTAATCATGACCTCACCGTGTCTGTAAGAACGCAGTCAACGTAAGGAGAAATATTCTCTTTATCTTGTATGCTGGAGTGCATTGCAATTATTTAATTGTGTCTTAATTGGCTCAGTCTGTGGGGGATCTATTTAAAAACAAAATAAAAAGAAAAAAAAATGGAGAAAAAAAAAAAAAACCTTGCTCTCGCATATGAAACTTTTCCTGCCAAGTACACTTTGATATCTTCAAGAGAATTTTCTATAATCTGCATCTGTTAAAGAGAATGTGTAACGCACCTCTTGGCTTAATGTGATCAGTCAATAACACTGATAACATTCAATAACATCGGCACATCATACATCTGTACTCGCCCTGCATTTTTCACAAACTTGTACTTTGCCTTGGTCTGCACAGTGTTAAAGTATACGAATTTATACCCTTGTTTTCGTTTTTGATTTGTTTTCATTTTTTTTTTTTCGTACGCCCCTTGAGAAGGGAACTCAAAGGATTCAGCGTTCCTGTGTTTTTAAAGAGTTTATATAAGGGAAAAAAGCGATAAAACAGTGTTTCCATTGCATGTCACCGAGTGAATAAATATGCTAAAATATTAATTTTGTTTCTTAGAAAAAATCCGAACGAAAACTGGGAAAGGCCATCTTTGACGTGAACGAGATTTGAAGAGGGTTACATAATATTCAGAATAGAGAGAGAGAGAGCCGGTGAACATGTCAGTGGGGGGTCTCTTAAGTTTAGGTATAAAAAAACTGCGAGACAGTTTTGTTTCAAACTGTGATACCAGATTAGGCCTTGTGACATTTTTCTTACAAATCTCTAGCATTGTTCACATGCTGCTTTTCGAGAACAGCCATTGACTCATGAAAACACAATGTATGGATAAACGTGCAAAAGAAAGAATGGGAACGAACTTTCACAAGTAGCAGACCCAGGCAAAGGATTTTGATGGTTTATTCAGCTGTAGTTAACACATTCCAATCTTCTTTCGCTTACAGCTTTCAAAGGATTCCACTATTTCCAGGTCAGGATCCCTTCAGCTTATGTGTTTGTTTTAACATTAGAGGCGTCAGTAGAACCGCTGCTGAAATAGTCGTTTTTTTTTTTTAAAGAAATAATAATACCTATGGTGTTCCAGAAATAGTAGTTTGGGCCGAGAGCCAATATAAGCCAAAAACGTTCTTACCAGCATTGTAATTTCATTTGGATATAATTCGAAGGATAAGCATCAGTGAGTGAGTTTTTGAGCAGAACAGCACTTTCGTACTTCAAGAGTTAAAAGCAATGCCCATTGTTAGCCTGTAGCAAAACAGGGCTATAGTATAAATAATATAAGAGTATATGTGTCAGTGAATTAGTCGTTAACGTTAACACTCGGTCGACGGGTTGGGAACAAAGTATACAATTTTCAGTGACAATTATCATGAACGTTAGAGAATTAACGCTTTGGAGCCAGTCAGAGCTTTCAATATAAAATGCCACTGTGGTGAGTTAACTTTATGCTACAACTGGATTTGAAACTTACGTTGAAATTATCGGTACAGCCTCCTCAAATATTTAGTATTGAGAGTCTGTAATTATTGCCATAGGTAAAAGATCGACAATTTCCTTGCTCTTCAAAATAACGTTAAAATTTCTACTTTTCCAGCCATTGACTTAAGCCCAACATTAATTAGCATATTAATAAGCAAAGCTTTTAATAAATAAAGGAAAAACATCTTGTAGGTCCCAATGCAAAAATGAGATGTCTACAATAAACTGTCAGCATCATTCTACTGCATGCAGTAATATATCGCAAACAGTGACTTTTGCATTTCTTTCCTGATCATTCGACATGGATAGAGGAAAGTCATTAATTAAAGACATGTGAATGAATTCGTATCACGTGTAATTATAATTCAACCTTCACATCAATTTGTGACTCTTCTTGAAAGAACGATGAGAAAATTGATGATGATAATAATAATGATAAAATTGTGACGATAGGAATAAGGTCCAAGGTACTAACCAAGGAGGAATGGATGCGATTTTGTTCTTCTTGTTGTCGTCGTCGTCGTCGTTGTTGTTGTTGTTGTTGCTGTCGTTGTTGTCTTGTTGTTGTTGTTGTTGTTGTTGTTGTTGTTGTTGTTGTTGTTGTTGTCGTTGTTGTTGTCCAATAATGTGACATGAAAAGTGACAAAGGTAAGAAACGTTGACACTGAATTTGTTAGAACATTACATTATGAGGACGAGCGCTCCGAAAAGACGTTGAATATCAAGTAGAGGAAAGAGATAAAAAAAAAAGAAGGAGAACAGAAAAAGACAATCAAGAAAAAGAAGACAAGCAGAAGAACAAAAGGAAAGTAAGAAGTAGTAAAAAAAAAAAGAAAAAAAAAGAGAAAGAAGGGGGTGGAGAAGAGGAAGGAAAAGAAGGACACAAACAAGAAAAAAAAAAAAAAAAGACACGAGAAAAAAAAAAAAAGACAATCAAAAGAAGAAGAAGAAAGATGTCGATTGCATTACAGTCAATTTGATAGTAAGGTCGAAGAATCAAGTTTCCTCTTTATAATTTACATGAATACTGGCGTCAGCAGTGAATAATATTTATGATGCGAACAGGAGTCATCTCCAGTTTGCTGGTCAACAGTTGTATATGTACATCAAGTTTGCATGAAGACAAGTACATACACCTCAAAGTCCCAATGCACAGTTTTCTGAAGAACACAGCTCTTCCAATAAGAGAATACTCCTCAAATTCTCTTATAAGTTCGCTCTTTATCTCCGGAGAACTGCATTGGGTATCATTTTCGAGACAGAGTTCTTAAGGTGATCCCAGTGTCAGTCATGTGAGGGTGTAGCCACTGTAGCATTATTCTATTTGGGCATTTTCACAACTCCCCAGGTCTTAGCCAGAGAAAAGCACAGCAAAGTTGCTGTTTGGAGATATTTCTGTTCAGTGTCGAAAATGAAACCTAGGCTAAAAGAAATGGTCACACGGTACGGAATCTTCTTCACAACAGATGTGTCCCGTAGTGGTGAAATTTGTTTTCGAGGGCAGTCATCTAATATTTCTCATTTAAATCTGCCGAATGTCTCCTTCTTAACAGGTGCCAAAGGTCATCATATCGTGAGCTCAGTTCTCTGTTGCCCTATCTCCATTTTTCGGCATTTTGAGAATGTTTTATGTTTAGCAAACTGTTTTTGCACATAGAAGATACGACAAAATCATTTTCAAAATCTACCTGCAGGGACACGTAATTGAGAAATAATTACATTATGTGGTGGATTTACTTTCCCCTCTTTCATATGACACATGGTTTTTATAAGCTTTTCAACCTCCTGTAGTGGTGGTTATCTCAGCTGTCCACAACTGTGGTCAAAAAATAACATAACACTGTGTTATGTGTACATCAGTACTATTTACAGCATGAACATTTTTAAAGAATTCATGGTCTGAGGAAAATGATTTCTTCTTATTGCAGCAGCTTCACCACATTTTTTTTGTTTGATCAATCTTTCAGATGATAAAAAAAAAAAAAAGGTGATTTATTCTTTCTTCACACTGCCTGTTCAACCCCTTAGTTTTTGGCAAAATGAAGCAGTTGGCAGATCAAGATAATTCCCAATAACATGAAATTTGTTCATGACGACTTTTATATTCCCATGGGGAAATGACATTTTGGAAACTCATGAATGGTGGTATTATGGAATGGATGTTACATAGGCTATACAAGGTAGAGTGTGAAACTGCTGGAAAAATGCTAGCATGCTTTGAGATGGCATATGAAAATCAATAACTCCCCAGTTAGTGGATAATGATGAGAGCATTAACATAAATATAGCACTTACGCCTGCATGTTATAAGCTCTAAGTCCTTTATCATCTATTTTTACCCAGGACAAACCCAAAGGAGACAATCAAAGACATTTTCAGTTTCTTTTAATTTTCTGGGAAGCACACAAAGTGGCTGCCTGTTAGGAACTCATATTTTTATCAATCTAGCAATAACATTCTCTTGTCTACAGCTGGGACTTAGTTTAGGATATGTGTGCAAAATGTCTTTCCCATGGATCAAATGCCAGGATCTCATAAGATTTGAACCCAGTCTCAGATTATATCAATAGGTTAAAAGTCATCAAATGGTAATCAAGAAATCTTTTCTCAAGGCTTATAGCTCCAAGTAAATAATTGGTGAGTCAGATCAAAGTAATGAGCAAAATGCTGTAGTGACAATCACTATTCATTTTGTAACTCTAGAAGATTGACCAGTCTGGTTAAAGACCTGCACATTATGTCACTGGATCTGTGCTTGGTTCTATAAAGTGTACAGTGTAAAACATGGTGGGCCTGCCAAACAGTTTTCAGGCCTAGCTTGTCATTATCTCAGCATGAACAACTGGCCAGGAAGCAAAAACATTCCAGCAACTGCTGCTGACATTTTTATGATTTATGAAACAAGTGATCTTCACAGTTCATCTTGTAAAACAAAATGCTGTGGTGGAATTCATTGTATGTTTGGCCTTTAAAAAAAAAAAATTGTCCGGTCTGATGATCAGGAGATAGCTGTCAATGGTGGCTGAAAGGCATATTATAACATAAATGTTACGACCAGATCTTCTCCTTATAGCATGGCAGTACTGCCAAAGTTCTGTGCCAGGTCACATAATGAGAATGATGTCACCCAAAACGTGACCAATTCATACAATATAATGGGACTTTAGAACAAACAGTGAGGTCTATATACACACATGATACAGATATATATAGGTGATGGTAGAGTCTCTCTAATTAATGCAGTGAGTTAAAGCAAAGCAGTCGGGATTAAAAAAACCTCAACCAAAAAGAAACAGCATGCCAAAACTCACAGAATAATTAAAGAAACCCCTCTTGTGGTCCATGCCATCCGGACTATCCATCCTTACATCTTGGATACCGGAATCCTGTGAGGTGAAATCATGCTTCTTCTTGACATCGTCATACTGCTCCAGCTTGCTGCTAATGCTCAGGCTCTGAATGTCAGCCGATGTCTTCTTGATGGAATTAAAAATATCCTCTGGGTTCAGATTTTCTGTCTCAAACTCATCAGGGTGTCCTTGACTTGACCTTGATAGTGTCAAAAAGTTAAAAGAAATGAAACATCAGCCTTACTTTGGTTACCAAACAAAGAAAAACCCAAATGATGAGTGGTATAGTCTTTACTTGTTTGTTTGTGTTAGGTTTTAACAACACATAAGCATGATTACGGCTATACTGTGTCAAACACGGTAAAATATGTTTCAATGTCAAGAAGAAGAGAGGAAAGAAAGTGGGACAGACGACAGGAGCAAGGAGAGAGAGAGAGAGAAGAGATGTCACCCCTGGGATGCCTTCTATGGAAGACATCCCACCGATTCCGGGCTTTCACCGCCCGCAGGTGGGAGCAAAGAATCTACTTATATATCCCGGACACACGCGGGTGGCTTGCAATTGTAAGAGGTTGGACATGCACGAGTGACCTTAGGTACATGTGTGTAACACGGAAACTGTGTGAGATCTGAGTCAGTCCCTATATATATGTCCTCACATCAGACACTGGGATCTCAGCGCACAGCGACAGCTCAGCCTTCCAACCTGCTGGCCAACTGCTGCACATGTCAGAAGCTCGGAGAAAGAGCCAGAAACATATTTTGCCTCCATCCTGTGGCGGCATAATTACCTCCCATCCTTGCCAGGCCCACAGATGGCTTTTACTTCCGACATGTAACCAATTTGATGTTTCTGGTTTAAAATATGCGCACATTTTTGTGGAATTCTTTGATTATCTAGGCAGAGGTTTGCTGAATAATGTCACTGTCTGTCTTCTTGTTCGTCCTTGTGAATTCCCTTAGTCTGTCTATCTCACTGGTTGTCTGTCAGTCTTTCTGCTCGTCTGTCTGCCTGTCCCTCTATCTGCAAAACCTTTCATGTTAATCTGCAGCTCTGTCTTATTGCATATTTAACTCATCGTTTTATTGCCTGCATGTCTGTCTTTTCCACTGGTGGTTTGTCTATCATTCTCCTTGTCTGCCCATTTGTCTGTCTATCTACCTCCCTACCTGCAAGTCTGTCTGTTTGTCTGTGTTGTACATTTCAGTCAGCTCTCGAGGACCCTCTGTCTATTTTTCTACCTGTTTTATTTCCTGTGTGCCCCGCCATACAAGCGGCCTCACCCCCACCAGTGTCCACAGCATTGGCCACTCAGGCCTATACACATGAGGTCGGCTACAAGCGGTCTTACCCGGTGTCCACTATACATGTGCATAATGCACACATCAGCGGCCCTAGCAGTTTACACAGCATTGACCACATATCATCTATCTATCTATCTATCTATCTATCTATCTATCTATCTATCTATCTATCTATCTATCTATCTATCTATCTA
>JBCAUA010340531.1:0-18891 GCA_038406235.1 Peronia verruculata | reverse complement strand
TTGCGTTGTAGCTTATTAAGGAAGCAGTTCTGTTGTGTTAAAAGCACGTTTCTTATTTTGTATGATCTCTTCCCCTTGTGCCCTTAACTCTTATTTTTGACTCCTTTCTTCAGTCTAGATATTTAGATCTAGATCTAGTTTCTAGATCTCGATCTAGATATCAATGTCTAGAATCTAGATCTAGTGCTAATAAAATCGGCTTGATATCTGTATGAGAAACATACTTGAACATTTTAAAATTTTGTTCATTGGTGGTAGGAAAACTCCGCAGGTGGAGCGAGACAGGTGACGGTCTTCAGAGGAAGAGTGAGTTCTTTCATCAGATGTTTCGGCCCTTAACTTCCTGACATCTTCTAGAACCCCGGCCACACCATATATATATAAGTTATGAAATATTTTGAAAGCATCCGGGCTCATAAATCAATACATATATTTACAAATTTTAAAGGACTTCGACTCCTAGCTCACACTTTCTTTTTTCTTGTTACGTTAAAAAAACGTGTCTGTCTGTTTTTGTTTTTGTTTGTTGAAGTCTTTATTCGAACTATTCCATTTGGGCAACAGTGGCTGTTTGCTTGTCGACACTTTAGCTGGAATAATTAAGGCTTTGGACTGACCCACATGGTCTGTAACCCTGAAAACGTAGTGTCAAGAGCCGGACACGTGTTTCTTCCTTAATTTAATAATCTTCAAATGTGCACATGAGCAAACAAGAGGTTAAAGAATGCACACTAGTGATCAGTGGTCTCTGATCATTCAAGCTCTAATTCTAGAAAACAAGCCAAGTCAACAAAGCAAATATATATTTGCAGACAAATTTATTCTTGAATACAGGTTAGGTGAGTACACATATATTATATGTAAATTACAATTGTTATAGATACACGTATCCATATATTATGACCATTTTAATATTGATAACAAGTTTATTCACGTGTGCTTTATATGTGTGTGTGTGCTTTATGCATTTCTGATGATAAATGAAAAATGATAGAGACAGATCTAACTCTTTAATGTAAATGCATCGTGGATATTGATATTAAATTCCTAAGCATAGTAAGTTAGATAACATGGTGACACTCTGTAGTCACACTATAAGGTAATTCGAAGATATATCTATAATTAATTCCATGGTAATTACATGTATAGGAAAAAAGGAGGGGTGGGGGGGGGGGGGGGGGGGGGGTCGGGACAATGCGGGGGCGATTGCATACACATTTATTTTTAGGCATGAACAGATCCAGATAATGGGTGGACACATAAAATTACCATGCAATATTGGACGCAATTTCCATGTTACTTTTCAAGTCATGGTAGCTTTCGTCTAAGCGTTTTCGATTATGTGAAGAATAAGCAGTAGTGAATGAAGACAAATATCATGTAAAACTGTATAAAATGTTTGATAAGGGATAATATTAAAGAACTGATATAAAATTACCACACGCATACACTTGTATATATTTTGTGGTCTGATGTTATTGAGAAGTATGATAAAGCTCAGTACGAATTCCTTAATGTCTATGAAACCTGGAAACGTAATGAATGTAGATTTACAAAGAGATATTATTCTTGCAACAAGAATGAGATGCTTCAGAAAAATCCATGGCATAAACTTGAGAGACCACGTCACAAATGAAGAAGTAAGAAGTCTGTAAGGGCACACAGGAAGGATCACCTCACGCAAACCTCTTTACTTTTACTAAAGTGAAGACATTGAAAACGACCATGTGTTCCAATGGTCAGGTCTTGCAAAAGCTATCTTTCGTACAAGGCATGTTACAGGCACCCCCAGCCGAGAAAGACAATAGTTCATATTCGATTCTGACTAAGCATAGATCTGGAAATTTCTGGCAGAGTGTTTGTACCTCCTGCTATTGTTTTGTTTTGAAAGCCTTTCAGGTCTAAGAGAGTAAGATTATCTCGGCTTTAAGTACCGGCAGCTGACTGACTTGTTGGTGAGAATTTTTGTGGGTAGAAATTTGGAATTTGAAAATTTTGCCCGGAGAACGGCACGCAGACTATTCTTTCATCGATTTTGAACTGCCAATGGTTCTTTAACGTGCCGAACGTACAATGTATATTAGCCCTTATCCGAGAAGGCTAGACGTCGAGCTTCCCTACCCACAGGAAGCCAAGGGACCGTTGAGTCACTGAAATAATGCGGGTTTTCGCTCTTGATCTCCTTAGTTTCATCCCCCGATGCAGGACCTGCGAGTCGATCACGGCCTGTTTTTTCCATGAGCTGACGCTAAACCACAGAGCCACTGTACCGTCCTACCCCCTACTAAGCATAGAACATTTACTTATGCGTGTTCCACCACGAAATTCCACAACAGTAAGCTTAGTAGATCACAAGTACGTGAAACGTTTTCCCGCCTCACTAAATCCTAAACACTACTATACTCACTGTGTCGTTATGTGGACGATATCTAAGTTTAGCAGGCTCACAGAGAAGAGCTTTGGTCATGCATTTCCTATCCACCGTAACAGGGTCAGACCAAAAAGTGATACAAACTTGTGAACACTTTGGAATGTTTGTGCTCCCCCCCCCCTGCTATAAATAACCCGGGGATTTCCAGCCTTTCGCTTGGTTGGGGGGGGGGGGGGTAAGTTGATTATTATAAACACATAGCATAATAGTGTTATGTTCTTTTTTGACCACGGTTGTGGACAGCTGAGATAACTACCACTACAGGAGGTTGAAGAGCTTATAAAAACCATAACCACCAGCCTTTCGCTTGGTGCGAACAAATCTATTGAAGAGATAGAAAGACAACATCTGAGAATAGACAGGAATGAGATTTGCGGATTCTCAAGGAGCAGTGGAGGATGGAGGATACTGGATCCGGAAAGGTTTGTAGCCACATCTTCATGGACGTCCCTACGTTTTCCTTACAAGGTTCAAGTGAAGAGAATCATGAAAGCGGCAAAACCAGCAACGTCAAATGCTGTGGCTTGTCACACAATGCCCTGTTCTGTCATTAGCACACTGAATGTCATTTAACCCTAGAAGTGTCAACAGGCCGATTTATTCAACGGCTGAAGCATTGATTTTCACATTGAAATTAGATTTAAAAAAAAAAAAAACACCATACAATATGGTAAGACTATACTAGTCTTGAAAAGTCATTTAGGGCATAAGCCATCCATCTCTGAACATGAGCGACCGTCATTAGCATTACTGCAGTCTCTGCTGACACTCTTAGGGTTAAGTCAAATATTGAAATCTGACTGATAATAATAGCGGAAGTAGATACTAGAATACCAACTTGACTGCATTTTTTTAAGTGTGGCAATGTGTGCAAATCTTCAACCCAAGGTATAGAATATGCCGCGAGCTCAGTTCTTTGTTGCTCTATCTCCACCTTTGGACCATTTGCAGATTTACATACGGTATCACATGAAAGAAAGACAGTAAATCTACCATACAATGTAATCATTTCACCGATCGCTTGCCCAAACAGGTAGATTTTGAAAATTATTTTGTCTTATCTCCCGTGTGCAAAAACAGTTTTTAAACATAAAACATAAATTTTCCCCAAAAATGCATAAAATAGACATAGAACAATAGAGATCTGGGCTCACGGTCTGGGTTTTCAGCTTTGATACTTCTCCAGTTCAGTCAGAAGAAAAGTTTTGGGTAAAAAAAGTTTAAGAGTTTGTGGAAATTTTGACCAGCGCTTCCGTCTACCTTTCATCTGATTTCAATCTGCCAATGATTTCTAACACGCGTATTGACATACAGAACGTATAACGTGTTTTGGCTGTTATAGGAGAGGAGTTAGAACTGAGGTTTTTCTATTCAAGAAAAGAGGAGACCGTTGGATCACCAAAAAAAAAAAAAAAAAGCGATTGCTCATTTTTTGCATTTTTTGCTAGGATTCAAACCCGCCCCACCTTCGTCAAAAGGCAAACGCCTAACCCCTCTGAGCCATCCCCCTCTCCCCTTCCCCAATCCAAATGACACGATTTCCCCCAAATTGTTCACTGTAATTTTTGCAATAATTGCTGAATCGTGTACGTCTGTAAATATGAGTGTTAGAATAAATATCTAAAAGGAGACCAACACTCTCCCTGTGTCGGAAGTGAAACTATGCTTCAAAGCAAAATTTCTTTGCATTTTTTTTTTCATTTTGGATTTGTTTTAAAAAGATAATCTCTCTCTCTCTCTCTGTGTGTGTATGTGTTGATATAATTACATAATAATATGTATAAAAACATTTAGACTAGTTAAAATCAATGTTAACGTCGAGCTTTGGTCCAATGGTTACTGGTTCACACAGTTAAAAAAAAAAAAAAAACTTAACGTCTTGCGTTATCTATCTATTATTACTATATTATTATTATCTATCACTATTAACAGCACAGAATTATACAAACATTGCAGATGTACGTAAGTAATAAAAGAAAAGAAAAAGAAAAGGCGACGACAAGAAAAGTGTGGATCATTTTTCTTTTTTTACTCACTAGAGTGAAGATCGAAAATTCAGGACAAGACTGTAGGACAAAGTGGTTGATGACAATAATTATCGTTATTCTTCCTTGATTTGAAAGAAAAAAGAACAAAGTAAAAATTAACTGCAACAAATTAGCTTGCTGATTTTCTTAACCCTTTCAATCCTAAGAAAGTGCAATTATGTCGGCATTTTAGAAGTTGCCAAGTTTTGCTGAGAGAGAGATTCTGTGGGTAGAAATTTGGAATTTGGAAGTTTTGCCCGGACGGCGACACTCAGCCTACTCTTCCATCGACTTTGAACTGCCAAGGATTCTTTAACGTGCGTAACGTACACACGAGACCTCCGAAATTAATCACCCTTATCCGAGAAGGCTAGACGTCGGTCCCCCGATGCAGGACCTGCGAGTCGATTCCGGCCTGTTTTCTCCATGAGTAGACGCGATACCACGGAGCCACTGCGCCCCCTACATATTAGCTGTGCATAATAATGGAACTTTCACAGAGCCGGACCGTTTAATGGTTATAGGGTGCTCTGCTACGGAGGTCGGCATGTGTATGTATGGAGGTGTCTAAGAAAGGACACAAAGGATGACCAATTCATGCCCCTTATGGAACACACAATAGACAAATAGACAAAGAAACAGAAAGAAAGATAGAAAGAAAGAAAAGGCGAATAATCATTATATGTGCCAAAAGATTGAAGGAAAATCAAAAGAAGGGATCGGGGAGAAAATGGGGGGTGGAAAGGGGAGGGTGATTTTAGATGATGAAAGGAAGAAATGACTGATTTGCTGATATGATTCTGAGTGTATGTCTGATTCTGCCCAATACTTTAACACTTTGACAAAATGCTCCTCATAAATCACAATTTGATAATTTCTCCACTTATTTCAGATTAAATAAAGTTATATATAAATTTCCACAATACCTGTATTAAACTTCTCCAGCTAATACAGTAAAGTGATACAATGTGTGATATGCCGTTGAAAACGACCTCAAATGACTGAATACTAAAAACATAGGCCTAGTAATTGTTTTATGTGAGAAAATAATTTTAGAGCCCCTATTTATACCGTGGAGCAATAGGCTACTCAGTCAGCACTGAATGATCTCATAAGAAGAATATCCTGTATTTTATGATACCGATTTTCTCGAATCAGAGGTCTTCAGGCGGAAAAAAAGGTGTTTTGTCCGTGTCAGGCGACACCAGACTATTTCTCTGCGTATGTTCGATTTTGCCTGGCTGATGTTCGACTCATTTGTCCAGCCTGTGGGTTTAGTCTATTGAATCTGTTGCCTTGCGTATTCGGGGTTGAGAAATATCCATACATGGCCTGTAACTGCGGGTGGTGAAGTGCCACATTTTCCACTAAGGGTCTGACATTACACTTCCTGGTCGTATCCCTTGGTTGAATCGAGGTAGGCGTTGCGCTTGGTTGTTACTAAAAACCCTGCCATCCCCTGTGAATGCCTGGATGTTCGAAAATGGATTGTTCGAGGTCATATGGGACCCTTGACTGCTATTCTGATTTGCAAGAATCCAGTTAGAATGAAAAACTTCATTCATTCTGTTGTAGTTATGTTGCAAGCTTTGGTAGAGGGAATTCAAATTTGAGACACTGACATCGTGAGGTATAGGAGCTGTCTCGTGCGTTCTGTATCGGAGTGCCTGTGAACCGGTCTCCCCATTTTCTTGCATTGTGCAATCATTCACCTCAGAGGTCGGACATCTGTCAGAATTTGTAACGACGGCCGTTCCTTGCCGAACCATTCCAACCTGCGATCGACTGTGGGGCATTGGAAAAGGCATCCCATATTGTGAGTGTTGAGGGATTGCACCAAACTGCACTGACCATGACGGGTTGCAGTCGTTCTGGTGTGCATATGACGGGTCTTCGTCACTGGGAGCCTGCAGACCTGTGCTGTAGCCAGCTGGAAATGGAGGCCACGGATGGTAGGCACGCCCCATAGCTATTTGTTCTCTGCTTTGTGGTATCTCTCTTTGTACTACTCGATTTTGCGATACATCGGCAAAGGTATAGGTTCCATGTGACGTATTGGATGGCTGAGATACAGAGACAGTGTAAAAGTCTGGATGGCTGCCTTCGTCCCTGAAAACCCGAGGATGCTGATGTGCAACTGTTTGATCGTAATTACCTGCTGACGCCGCAGAAGGCCTGTACCAATCACAATAGACTTTGCTGGAGGTGGGCGTCATCAAACAAGCGGCCCCATTTTGCCCGCCATCTTGAGGATCGTTCAAGTCTCCGTCTTCTTCACCTTCTCTGTTTCCACGATGGTCATCAGCTCTGGAAATTCTGTCGCCATGTTCCCTGAACGTTTGCAGTTCAGAGTCTGAATGTGAACGTTCTGTTGCAAGCATTGAACCATTTCCCGTTGCTCCCTCTCCTCTATCAGAAACCAATCCAGTGACACTTTCGACTCCTGATAATTTCAATACATTTGAAGTGTAAATTTTTCGAGTTGCACTATTGTTAAATCCAAGAATAGGGTCTTCTGGTGCGTTTGGAGCCTCTGAGGACAGGGAATGGTTTCTGAGGGGCGAGGTCTTATCTTTTTTCTTCTTGTGGTATAGCAAGGCTGAGGTCACATACTGTCGGCTCTCGCCTACCCTTCGGCGAGGACGTACTAAACCCGATTTAGAATCGTCGTCATGTTTTACCAAATTAAGGCTGGTTGGACTAGTCTCCTCTGCAGCACGATGAACTGCGCCAGCCGGAGACCCTTGTTGTTTCAAGTACTGTTGTTGTGGAGTGGCTCCATCAAACACCTTTAGCTTGTTCTTGGATGTTATAAATCCAGACGCATCCGTTTTACTACCGTGCCCCTCCGCCTCATTGTGAAATGAAGTGGCCGATTTTTGTATTCCGGATTTGAACGCTGATTTTGTTCTGCACCGTGCCATGTCCCGGCCCTGTCCTCCGTGGCTGTTTTTTCTTCGCATTTGGTCATGAAACCCATGAAACCTGTGCCGACGGTCAAAGTCTGCAATCTCCGAAGGTCGCTGTCTACTTGTGCTGAACTGGCTCAGATCTTTTCTATCTGAAGCACCGCCACTGTCCCGCACGCTAGTTTCACTGGTCCTTGTTCTGTCAGCATCATTGGTCAAGCCCAGGGTATCTATTGCTGTTTTGGACGTTTCGGCCTGATTTTTCAGATTGTGAACAAGGCTAATTCCCTTGCCGGTTCCTTCAGTGTTAGCCGCAGCCTGGGTGAAAAAAGGAATATTCGAGGCCAGCAATGTCTCCGATTCCTGAACGTTGTTTTTGTCAATCCAACTAATGATCACATCAGCTGAGCTGGTCGTAGACTCATGACCATCGTTATTATTATGCCTGACGTCCTTGGTTTGTTTTCTAACCGATATATTAGATCGGACATTCGGATTCCGAACTTTGCTGTTTTCTTTGCTTTCACTCGAGACATTATTTGTCCTTAGGCTGGTTTTATCTTTAGCTCCAGTCGTGGATTGTACTTGAAAGGAATTCACTGATACTTCAGTTTCCGATGGTCTATTGGCACGGGCACATTCCTGTCTCTGTAGATGAGAATTATATCCTGAAATAATTTCCTTGTCCTTAGGATCTTGAGGCACCAGCTCAACAGGCTCATCCCAACAATAGCTCCACAGGGAACTTTCACGAAGGCCAGCCATGCTGCTCTTAGATTGATTCTGTAAAATTGTGTAAGTAGTGTTTATCTTTCTAATATGGGAAGACGATGGTACTTGACGATCTGGAGCGTCGCCAGCAGAAACTATCGCTCCGGCTAATGTGCTCTCCTGAGGCGCTGAACGTTCGCCATTAACAGGCTCTGCGTGCTCTTTCGCGACATTTGTCTCGACATCCAGATCGAACTGCTGGTCCCGAACCATATCTTCCCGCTTGAGATCATTATGTTGAGAGGGATAAACGTTCTCTTGACTGGCAAAACTGCTAAGATTTTTGTCTGTCCCCACCGATCTCAGCTCCATGTTTTTCTGCAGTGAACCAGATGCTTGATCTGAATGCAAGCTAGATGGCGAGGGCTCGCCATACTTAACTCCAGTTCTGCGTTGTCTATTCTCAGTCGCCTCTTCCAAGTTGTTGGTCCGGAAACCCGATGAAGATTGTCTGGTTTTAACATCTCTTTGTGGTCTGGTCCGTTTTCTTTGACGCAGTGAGCTAACATGAGGTTTAGTTTCAATGTCTGTCACCAGTGTGTTGCACGTACTCCTAATCCCAGGCAGAGGGGACGGCTCGAGGGTTGTAAACTGAGTCTTTGAAGCGGATTTCTCGTTGTCATTGTTAATGTCACCTATAGACGATTGCCCACCGGCTGCCTTGTAAGACTTCCTGGGGATATTATTCTTGATAAGTCTGCAAGGTCTGTCCGGACCGATACTGGTCTGTGGATGATGTTCGTGCCGAGATTTCATTTCAAGAAGATATCTCTCTCGCAATCTATCGACAATCATATGTTGCTGTGATTCCGCCTTCTCATACCCATTGTGCTGAAAACCCTCGCTGCCATCGAGTGTTTGCCTGCGTGTCCAGCGTGAACCATTCCTGTCTGATATGTGCACAGTGCTGGCGTTCGAAATGTCTCCTGAGCTGTCGCTGATCTTCCCTGGCAACTGATCTGGTAAGAGTGACTCGTCTGGGCCATCAAATTTAGTAACCTCCGCCCAGGCTGGTTTAGACTCAGGCTCCACTTTTTCAACTGATAACGGATATTCCCCTAGATGCTTGGCTATTGGACGGGCTGCACTGGGCATTTGATATGAGCCAGAAGTTATTCTTTTGTGTTTATCATTTTTCAATGGACTTTGTGATCTTTGACTCCCATAGTGCAGATGCTTTATGTTGTAATTGCGGACTTCCTCGCGAACGCCAAGCTTACTGGTTTCAAGAGAGGGTTGACCTTCCACAGAATTGTGCGGAGACAAGGTTCTGATCCTATTGGCCTCAAACGATGTCTTCGTGACTGTAGATTTTAAATCGTCGGGCTTTTCAACAACATTCGTTTCCTCAGACAGTGACTCGCAATCAGATTTGTGCATCGTGGACAGCATGTCAGGACCTTGCCTTTTGTTTGCCTGCAGCTTCCAATTCTCGGGGTTGATGTCTCGATCCACGAGTTTGACTGGAACATCATTAAATTCCAGGTGTTTTCCGGATTCTATTGAGCCATCGTTTCTAAGTTTAACAAGTGTCTCCAGGAACTGGCGAATTTTGAACGAATTCTCAGTTTGCTCCGATGCCTCTTGTTCTTGTGGTTTGGCTTTGATCATTCTCTGCTGCAACGAATCAGTGTCATTGTCCGTGCTCACACTTTCCTGGCTGGGATTCCTCCTTTTCCGCTCTTCGACGTGGCTCCCTCTGTGAATCTCCCGTGTTCCACTGTCGGCGCTCCACAGCGGAGATATATCGACCACGCCCGATTTTGTTGTTGTTTCCGGAGATCGCACGGGCGAATATACTGTCAACTGTCCAATGTTTCTAGATATAAATGGATGATGATCTGTCCCTGGTACAGCTCTCGGGCCTGTACTGGGTAAGATCTGTGTTAGATGTGCCGTACAAGGCTTGGCTATTTGGGCTGATCGATCAGTGATAGGCCTGGTGGACGATTTGACTGAAATGCCGGGTCCTACATAGAAACTATGGTCAGTCACTGGCGATTTGTGAACGTTTTTTACTTGCTCGTTATTGTTGTCACCTGTGGGTTGAACTTTGTTCATCCTCAGTTGTTGGCTTGCCTCTGACCTACGATCCGGAATTTGTCTTTTTTCACTCACACTCACAGAATTCAAGCGGTGTTTGGAAAATATGTTGGCAACCTGAGCACAAGGGAGTTTCACATTTTGCTTACACTCTCTGTCTCTGTCATCTTTTTTAGCAGATCTTCCTATCCTAGGTCCATATCTTTCATCATGTAACTCATCTCCATAAAATTCTCGCTCTTTTTCTGTGAAACGTAGTTCCGTTAATTGGGCTCCGTGAGCTGTTCTATGAAGATGTCGATGTTTATTTCCGGAAACCATGTATCTCGCCTTCTCCTTGGTGTCTTCAGTTCCGCTATCAGGGATAGGATGATCTTCAACACGATTAAAAGTTTGCTTATCTGGGTCGTCTGCACTACTTAGGACGGGAGTTAATTCTTGTACGATATGTGGTAACGTTTTGTGTTCGGGCGGACTCTTACTTCTTTTCTCAGATATTAAACTCGATAAGGCTCTTTGCCTGTGACTATGCGGTATAGCAGTTTTGCCTGGGTTCCGTTTTAGAGATCCACGCGTTTGGTCTGAGTATGTTCTGAAACGAGATTTCAAGGTGAATTGTCCCCGGCTTGCATTGTCCACGATGTTACTAGGTATCGCTTTATTTCCATCCACCAAGCTGTTCCTTTGGTTGGGTGTTGGTTTATTTTTCTGTCCTCGTTTAACGAGCCTGCTCTCTTCGACATTATTTTCTGTCGTAAGATCTTTCTCATGTTCTTGATTTATTGTTCCCTCGGGATTTGATGGACTTTGTACTTCATGTCCTTTTTCTTGAGTGGGTATTGTCTTAAGAACATCTCTCCCCTCAATTGTCTTCCGAGACTTCTTGCCCTGTTTTGCCCGAGATAGAATTTCGTGCAGCTCTTGGCGTTTTGTTTTCATTCTTTTCACGCTATCAGGTTTGCTTATAGTTTTACTTTCACCACGACTGTACAATCCCTTTTGCGATCGGGGCTTTCGTGATTTTGATGTACTATTTTTCTTCTGCTCTTGGTTTGGTTCAGGGATAGGCATTTCGGCACTGTTCAAGTGGTTCTGTCGTTGAGATTCACCACGATTGTCACTTTCCTGTATGGACGATTCTCCCCTCAAACAGTTACTATCACTTCGATCCGAAATCGGTTCTTTTTTAAAATTCGCACCATGACTGTGACGCATCAAGGCATCATCTTCAATCACATACCTTTCACAAAGACATTTTGCAGGGTTGGAGCTTGACGAAGTAATTGATCTTTTGTGTCGCTGAAGTTTTCTTGGCGGTGAATGTATCGAGTTGATAGAAGGGGATACTTGCGTGGATGAATCGTTTTCTACTAACGTTTGTTTGGATTGCTCTAAAGGGTGATTCAGTAGTTGATGGGGTTTACGCCTGAGAACACCTACTTTCAACGATGGCGGTGACGGAGAACTTGAACCATTAGATATTGAGGGCGTCTCCAAAAATTTTAAAGCCTTGGCTGTCCCCTCGAGATCAAGCCCCATGGACCTGTCATCATCAATACTCCTCAGAAATTCCAAAAGTTCTACCGTATGGGGAGTGGACATATCAGGAATCTGATCTCCATGGCTGATTCTGGGCTCTGGTACAGGAGAATTGGACGCAGCTGAATCTTGATATCGGTACATTGAAGCTTGGGATGTGGAAAGGCGACGCTTACGTCTTCGAATACTGTCTGTGCCATTTTTTGGACTTGATATCGTTTCATTTCGCTCATGAACAACAGTATCCTGATGTTGGTAATTGTGTGCGTCCCCTTCACTGTTCGTAACTTTATTGTCATTATTCCCCGAGCGCAATTTGACTCGATTGTATCTGTATTGAAGAGACTGATCGCTCGTGTGGCGTTTGTTTCTCCTTGCCACAGCATTTGAACTCACTGACGTATTTTCCACTGCACCAACTCTTGAGACGTCAAAATCCTGTTGACCTGAAACATTCACGTCCTCAGGTACTCTTAAATCTGCTCTCACCCGTTGACTTTGAATACCATTGCTTTGGGCGTCAAGAGCATGGACTGCTTTGATGTTCACTTTCTTTGTCGTGGAGTTTACCTGTCGTTTTGGATCTCTCGCACTTCCTTCTTCGACTGTTCCCGTGGACACCCCTTTACCGGCGGCTGGGCTGGTCTGACTTACAGAATCAGCAACTGGTTTGTGTGCCTGGGGTCTTACAATGACCTCTTTATCTACGTGTTCCGTGCCATTACTGTTGGCTGTGAATGCCCGTCTAATTTTTGCCACTGGACAAGGTATTCTACTTTTGAAAAGACCTTTACTTTTGGATCTGAAATGAGCCGACCTGTTTGGACCTTCTAGTTTGCCTTCACATGCCCCAGAACCAGCAATATCATCGCAAAGACTAGTTTGGTTTATGTCTACGGGTGGGCAGTCAGCTGGCTTCTTCTCAAAATCATCCACCCTGCTGAGCGAAACTCTACAAGATGGAGACGTTTGTGATAATTTATTGACTTTATTCTTTCTACTAAGTATTGGTATTGCTTTTGCTCGCAGAGGGTGTCCATCGTTAGATCTTAAACCTCGATTGACAGGTCCCGTACCTGTGGGAACAGAGATGTTGAGGACATCAAGATCTTTGTGTATATAGGAGTCTTCACATTGCAGATTTATATCGTCATCCTTGGGCAGTGTCTCTCCTCTCAAACGTTGTTTAGGCGACCGTTTTGTCATTGGTAAACCTTGATTCGCCAACGTCTCGGTTTCCAAATGAGCGTCCCTAAACTTTGTCCCTTTATCTTGCTTTTCAACTGGATTTCCGCGAATGTCATGATCAGACTGGTCATTCCTGGTGGTATATGAAGACATATCAAAACATGATTTTAACTGTTCATTTCCATGTATATCAAGATATGATGGCGAAACCTGGGCATTTTTTGAGTGCAGGTTTGCTACATGCTGGCATAAATACGAAGGAGAATTATTCAGTTTTATTTGGAATGGATCACCTCTTATGCCTCTTGTATCTTGCGCTTGACCCTGCAAAGCACCACTGTTGGTTGGCCTTGTGGTTTTATTGGGAGCCTTTATCTCTTTGACAATCCGCCGGACTTTGGACAATAAACTGGTGTCTAAGCTTACTTGGCAACCGGCCGATTTCTTTTGGCCCGTCTTTAACTCCGCGCGCTCGGCATCTCTACCAGATAGCTGGCATTTCCTGGCGCCCTTGACTGATAGACAAACTTTATCGCCAGCTTCCTGCTCTTTGGTGAGATTTGTATTATGAAAAGAGTTTTGGGGCACTCTTCTGTGGTGATTCCATTCGCTATTCTGTTCTTTTTCAATCTCAAGCAGTAAAGGTTGACAAGTTTTGTTCAACGTGCTATCCTGTTCAGGGTCTCTGCGTATAGCAGGGATTTTGGAACGGAACAGCCTTGCACCAGTCTCTAACTGGTTGTATTTCAAACACTGTTTCTCGATTTCGTTTACACCTGGCGTTTTGTCTGCACTAATGCCAATGTCTTGTATACCCAACGGTTGTCTCAAGTACTTGCGATAATATCTGAGTTTTCGTTCGGAATTTTTCAGTAGGACGTCAATATCACGGGGCTGCTTCGACAACAAGCCTTTCCTGGCCTGTGTGACATCTCTTTGGTGGGATAACGCTCTCTTTTGGAGCTTAATTTTCGACACTTCTGTCTTGCTCATACTGTATATACTGCTGCTCTTCGGAATCTTCTGACTAGAGCAAACTCGGGGATATGTACTGAAAGCGGCCATCTCTAGTGGATATATTATTGGAGATGTTTTTTCGTTACATTTGCCCTCAGCTGGTGAGGCAGATCTGAGATGATCCAATTTATATACTTCCTCCTTACGGAGAAATCTTTCTTTAATCACTGGAGTCAAATAGGAGTTTTGTTCTCCTGTCTGGTTTATATTCCCAAGCACGTAATTTGGAAAGCTGTTGCTATGCTCAGATATTTTACCAGCTATTTGATAGGGAGATAAATCTCTTTCAAAATTTGCGTTCCCCAAAATTTTATTCGTTTTATACACTTGCTCTAGTGGATCATAGTTAGAAAGATGCGCTTGCTCTGTTGAGCTGATGCACTTATAGCCGTTATCTTCCCAGTGAAACTCAACGATAGACGATGTGACTGTCTTTGTAACGCTGCTCAAGGCCTCCTTCTTCAGCTCTTTCTTGCCATTGATATAGGAAATTCTATGACGTTTATCTTTAGACTCGGTTTCAGAAGCGTAGTCCTCCCCGGGGGCATCCTTAGCATCAGATGGACGGTGACTGGTCAGGCCCACCGGCTTGACATCAGTATGTTTCTGTGACCTCCTTACATCTGGGCTATCCAGGCAGATGTTCATGCTGCCACAAGCGTCCTGGTGTGGGTCGGCCACTTCGCCGTCATTGCAAGAGTGCCTCGTGGTGTTCCCTTCCGTACAAGATGGGGACGACAGCATAGCCCCATGCTGGCCCTCACACTGGCAATGGATAAGCTGTTCCAGCTCACTGAATGCTTTGTACTTGCTGCATATAATGCCGAAATCTCCCGACATAAGATCTGTTACAGCTTCGTTCACACTGACAGTAGATTGGCTGCATGGAGGGCTGCCTTGACCGTGAATTCTTTCTACTTTGGGTAACAGGCTATCCCCCGCTGGTTGGCCTGTTGGGATAATGGGATGGCCTGCATACTTCATCTCTTTCTGCAGGTCATTGATCAATGGCTCATATTTTCGGTAAAATTTCGTCCTTTTCAGCACCGTCTTATGGCCTTTGGGCTGTAGACCAGTTTGACGGCTAGTTTTTCCCTCAAAGAAGCATCGACCTAGAGCAGTACTGATGCCTGGATCGTTGGTGAGCTCTTGATGCTGTGAGAATGACAGCCTGTCTTGAACGTCGGTAGCCTCCAGACAGAACATGTCACAGAACCTGTCAATGACAATATGAGACAGGTCGGAGTCATTTCTGGCATATTTTTTTCCAGAGGTCTCCTCAGCTTTGCTGCTGTCCTTGTCCGACCTCTCCTGGTCGTCGGTTCTCGTAGGTTTGATGCACTGTTCCACCGGAGGAACTTTGCCAGGCACGTTTTCTTGACTCACACTGCTGTGCACATATTTATCACCTTTTCGCCCGTTATCTTTGACAAACGTTCCCTGCCTGGCAACACGACCTGGCCTGGATGACGGTCTTGGAGTGTTTATGGGTCGAAAGACGTTTACGTCGGTGTTGGAAAATGCCTTTTTTATCTTTGGAAATTCCAAACGCGTTGGCTGGTTTTTGTCCTCGTTTTTTTGTGACAGAGTTTTGCACTCATGCTTGTGAGGAATAGGGTCATTCCTCACAGTGTCCCCAGCTGTCTGGGGATATGAAGATTTCTCGCGGAATCTAATTTGCCTGGGGAAAAACATCAGATATTCGTTTCATATGGTTGAGTCTCTCCGGATAGAGAAAAAGACAATTACTCTTGACTTTGTTAAATCAGCTTGCAACGATCTGGGACAAGGATTGTTTTTGGTGTCACTCTCTCATTGCTCTCGAGAAGCAGTCATAGTATATAAATATAAAATAACAAAAAAGAAAAACAAAAAGAGCCAAAAACAAACTTACAAAATGAAAGGTAACCTGCGTAAGTGGACTACGCTCATTGCAAAAAAAAAAAAAAAAAGCAAAATGTACCTCCCCCTCCCCCTTTATAAGCTCTTATTATTATTATTATTATTTTTTTTTTTACTACTAATAAGTCGTTTCTCCTGTTCAAACTGAAATGTATCGCTGCTCACGGAAACTTCAAAACATATCTAATGACAATAGTAGAACAGAACATTTGGGGGAAAACCCGACTGGATGCAGCCAAGAAGTGAGGCAAACTTGCCGCATTCGCAGTCTCTTAACTGGACAAAGTAAGATGAGAATGTCAAATGATCTTAACCTTGGTGAATCATTTGACGCATTAAACTGGTAGGAATGGACACATTTATGCACATGCCATCAACTGCTTCTGTCAGTTTCGCCCTTATTTTGTCATACACTCAAAATACCATCTGGATCCAACTCGATGACCAGAGTTTCCGCACTTCCATTCAAGAACAAGTCCCGAGCTCTTTGTTGTGCTATCTCCATTTTGGGCGATTTGGAGATATATTATTTTGTGTCATGTGATAAAGGGATAGTAAATCTACCATATACTGTATTCATTTCACTGATCACTTGCCCCAGCAGGTATCTTTTGAAAATCATTTTGTCCAGTCTCCTATGTACAAAAAACAGTTGCTAAACACAACTCAACAATTTTCTCAACATTTGAAAAATGGAGATAGGGCAACAAAGAACAGAGCTCACGAAGTGCTTGCTTCCTAAAATCTTTTTGTTACCACACCTCTCGCCGTAAATAATCTTGTAGCTCTAGACAAGGTTTGATCTTGAAGTCCAAAGCCACGGTGATGACAATTATGCCATAGAATACCGAGGACATCGGCAATCTGGCATATCAACAGAATCACAATGAAGGCCCAAGCGGTATTGTTGACAAAACTTTGCCCCATTTCTTAGGCTGAGGCAATGCCATGGTATAATTATTGTGATGCTGATGGCTTCGGCAGGAAATGTGTCAGTCGTTTCCTACGTAATCATTAACACTACTCACTACTATTATTATGGGAAAAAAAAATAGGCCAACTGTCTGTGGAAAAGGAGATTGGTAGGAGAAAATGGCGTTGGATTGGTGCAGACCCCCAGAAAGCCAGCAAGCAGTATAACCAGACACGCGCTGAAATGGAACCCACAGGGTAAACGGAGCAGAGGTAGGCCACGAATGACCTGGAGAAGAGGTCTTGAGGAAGACATTGAGAAGAGCGGGCATTCCCGGAGACAGCTTGTGGCTCTCGAACAGGACAGAAGGGAGTGGAAATCTCTGGTTCATGGTCTATACCCTGACAGGGATGACGGACAATGAATGAATCACTACTATTATTATTTGGAGGGCGTCTAGGTTCAATAGACTTCGAGTCTGTCACTCATAGCAAAGCGTTTGCATCATACATTTCCTACTCATTGTAACAGGGTCAAGTCAAGAAGTGAGGTAAATTTCCTTAGGTCGATGGAGTTTCCCCAAATATTGTTGAACCCTATTCTTTGCAGTTTTACCCGACTGGTTCTTGAATGGTCGCTTAGTCTGTGATATACTCATATGTAAACCAAAGGGAGCAATATATATTATATAAACGTTTGTTGTTTATGTCAAGATGAGCTAACAACAACAACAACAACAACAACAACGACGACGACGACGACGACGGCGACGACGACGACGACAATAACAACAACAAGAAAAACAGTAATAATACTAATAATAACAATAATAATAATACAATAATAATAATACAATAATAATAATAATAACACATGTAATACAAATAATAGTAGACCATTTGTCCAGCTGACCTTTTGCTGTAACTAGGTCCATTCTCTTCATCGGGGTGGCCAGTTGCTGGAATGTAATGGCAACAGAGTGTAAAAGGTAGCTGAGCCTTGTCATTTTGTGATTAGAATAATCCATCCATCCATCCATCCATCCATCCATCCATCCATCCATCCATCCATCCATCCATCCATCCATCCATCCATCCATTCATCCATCCATCTTTAACAAGGTAAGACTCGTGAAGTTCCTGTGAGAAGAACTTCGCGTTGCAACACCATACCATGGCAAAACTACAAATGGAGTGAAATTAATGTCCATTATACTAAGAATCTATTCACATCATCAAGATACTAACTGAAAGGTATTGAGCATGGCCTAACGGCAATAACCTGCTAGAGTGATAGTCCAGTTTCAGTTACTAGTTTGCTCGATGGAACGAGCAAAATGAGTTATCTTCCATAGTCTACCGTGATTTGACATATATTATAACACCTTCACAGTTTAACCATTTTCCACTATAACAGAGTCTATTTTCACGACTAGTCTCAGTACATTACTCACGATAACGAAAAATCACGAGCGTTATCACACGTGTCGGCAAACAAAGAAAATCCTCTCCCTTACACGACAGTTCTGTTTTTCTTAATGATTAAAATGAACTAAACCAACCCCGCTGGCTTAACCTGCTGGGACCCTCGACCAGTGCAAGGGTGGCCTCCCTTAGGGAGGAAACATAGAGAACGCTTGAAGCGCCAGAAAACTACCGCTGGGTTCTAGCGCTAGGCTTCAGGTGCGTTTTTTTAACAAGCACAGGAATCTTACAGGGAGCACATAGACAATGCGCGTGCTCGCGCTTCCTGGCGAAGATTGCAAATCTAAGCACGTGGGGGTGTAACGAATCATGTTATGTAGTACACACGCGAGAGGTTGTGTATATAGTTATGTAGCTGGTTATAGTACAAACGCGAATGTTCCAGTATGCATGTGTGCTGTTTTGAGCCTGGCCTTGAGCGTATGTTTAGGTATGACATGTACTCACTAGTTGCTTCCATCGTTTTCTCGATTGGGACTCTGGACTGACTTGCGTGGGTGTTTGCTATAGCACGTGACATACTAGTCGTGTCGAGAAAGTGTTCGAAGGAAGTTTAGGAAGGTTCTAGATGGATGAGATGAGTATAAGTGGTATAAGTATGGGAGCCAGTGAGGCGAGTGGGGTCTGGACTGCAACGTACTGAGAGTTGTCTTGAGTAGAGTTCAAC
>JBCAUA010340420.1:0-14632 GCA_038406235.1 Peronia verruculata | reverse complement strand
TTATTTTTAAGTTTTTTTATGAAAGAAGCTCTCCCCCTCCCCCCCCCCCCAAGATATGACCAGGGATAACAGAAAAATCTGAGATAAACTGAAATAATAAATAGAAATTTTTATATTGTATTATTATCTGTCCCCACGGGGAGCGGCGGGAAGAAGTGGCTTTCCTCCCCACCGCCGGGTACTTCGTGGCCCTTGTATATCAGCAAACAGGGCAAACTCTTATATCAGCTGAAAGACAGTAGGTCTCATAAAGAATGGACAAAACAAAAATACTTCAAAGAACACACTACCTTTTAATAGAGGAATACACGATTTCGGGACAAGCCCAACGGGGTTTCTCGCCGGAAGTAAGGTTACAACCAGGAAGTGAGACAAATATGCGACATTCGCATTCTCTCGACTAGGCAAGATAAGATAAGAATATCAAATGCTTTTAACATTAGAATTTGGCTGACGTCATTTGACACATCAAGCTGGCTAGGAATGGGGTTAATTTATGATTATACCATTAGCCGGTACTGTTAATTTCGCCTTTCGTCTTTTACTCCAAAATACTATCGGGGTCCAACTCGATCCCCAGACTCTCAGCACTTCGACACAGGTCAACAAGGGCCTGCTCCGTAAAACCATCTATCTCTCGCTCGCAAAGAGTATTGTACCTCTAAAAAGATTCGATCTTGAAGTCCATGGTCACTGTGGAATACAACAATTTCATAAAATACTGATTATTTACCGGCACTGAACTACATCAGCACAAAGACAATGGAGGCTAAGCTCATTTCCGGTCTAAGCCGAAAAGTCATTGGTTTCGGCCGAAAATAGGTCAGTTTGTTTCCCACATAATTATTAACGCTACTCACTACTGTAATTATTTGGAGAGTATCTAGGTTCAATTGGCTATGAGTCTGTAATTCACAGAGAAGAGTTTTCATTATAAATTTCCTATCCACCCTAACAGGGTCAAGCCAAGAAGTGAGACACATTTCTTGGGTAGATGGAATTTCCCAAAATATTGGCAAACTCAATTTAGGTATTAACATTGCTTCCAAGTTTAGATCTACTCATCTGCTCATGGCATTATAAATCGAGAATAAGCTGACGTAAGCTCTGTCTGATTTTGTGGATCGGACGAATATGACGTCAGAGCGCCACTCTTGGACATTTCTGTATTGAAAATGAATACTTTATCAAAGGGACTGAACCAAAAATAGTTCCGGCCATCAGCAACGGAACAAATTTGTGAGGCAAAGAAAAAAGAAAAGTGAAAGAAATATGGCCTCTGATGTTGACGGAACTCGGCGTCTTCGCATGCACCCTGTCAAGGATCTGTCATGCGTAAATAATTCATATTCGACCAAGCAAAAACCTGGAAATCCCTGGCGAAATGTTTGTACCCCTCTGCTAAAAATAGAACGCTAACTGATGTTTCCTACCGCTCCACCATGAGATCGGAGAAAAATTGGTGGTTATGGTTTTTATAAGCTTTTCAACCTCCTGTAGTGGTGGTTATCTCAGCTGTCCACAACCGTGGTCAAAAAATAACATAACAGTTTGTTTTTTTTGTGTGAACACTGAGGATAATTGTCACCAGTCACGTGCATTTTAATATGTTTTTCTATGTGTATGACGGTGAACAGTTTTTAATGTTTGTACCCGCCCCCGACCCTCTCCCACTAAAATAAGACGCGGATTTCCAGCCGTTCGCTTGGTCGGCACAAATCTATTAATCACGAGTCAACGTGAGATCTCATATTAGTAAAGTATGTTAATTGGACATGTAAATAGATAAAAAAAAAAAAAAAATAAATAATTCAATAGTCCATTATGTTATATTTGTCTTGTAGTATTAACCAAGATCATAATTTTTGTTTCACAATGTGATTATTTGACGACACAAGTTTGTAAAGAAAGAACTATGGTCGGATGTAAAATTAATTGTGACAACATTATATGTAGTTTTTTTTTTTCAACTCAATAGGAATACAATGGATGTTCCTGGAACACAAAGAACACTTTTATCTTTTATTATTAACCGCTTTCTTTATAAATTTGTTGACAAGTTGATCAAATTCATAGTGTACAAGGAATCCAGCACGTATTTGTGTGTGTGAGTATCTGTCTGTTGATGGTAAAACACGTATAAAGCAGACCTCAGATTCTGAATTGCCTTGAATACAATGATTCCTGGGCTGAAGATGGATCATTTGCTTTTATCTTTGTTGAAAGTGAGGGGTGGAGAGTTGGGTGGGGGGGGGGGGAGGGGGAGTTCTGAGGGAATAACACAATTTATGACCAACTGTTGCCTGATCGAGAGTGGGCGTTCTACAATAGTGTTCTACGATATGTTTGAATTGACAGTTGTCCAGAGGAGTGTGTTTATTTTCTTTTTTCTGATCAATTTTCATTCTTGAAAGATCTCCCAGGACACAGATTCCTTATATTTCAAGTTGGAGCTGACATAAAGGGCCCGCTTTGAAATAAGAGTCTGATAAATGGTAGCAATACTTTCTAGTTGCTTTTAGTAGTTTGATCTCTTTGTAGTGTGCAGTTTTATTCAAACATGTTTACCTGCCCGCTGCCCGGGGATGGGAGGGGGGAGGAGGGGGTTATAAGTAGGTTCTCTGCTCCCACCTGTATGCAGTTTAAGCCCGCCATCGGGGTGCCATCCTCGATATTCCAGGAGAGACATATTTTACCGTGTTTGACACAATGTAGCCGCAATCGTGCTGATGTGTCATTAAACCCCAACACAAACAAACAAACAAACCTGCCCAAATAACAACAACAAACAACAACAACGTTTTGTGAGTTATTTTGTTTTCTTGATTACACCAAACAGCAGAGCTGTATAAAAACAACATTCTGATAATAAGAGCTTTCCATCATAATACTATGTTCATTGTTGTATCTGTCCTGTCCATTTCAGATTAAAACAAACATCTTGATTGTCCATTCCACAGATAATAGATGACATGTTGTTTACCATTGGTGGCTTCAACGGTGTTACGACAATCTTCAACGTCGAATGCTATGATTCCAATGCCGATGAATGGTAAATCTAGGCTGGTCTCATTTTATACATGAATGATTTGGCAAAGACATGCCTTTGCACACTGAATTAAGTAGTTCGCAGTACTTAATAGCAGTTCCATTGAAGAAGAGCTAAGAAATAGAGACGGCAACATTCCAGATTAAACGATTCTGTAAAACTTTAGTCCACACACATAAAGACGTGCATGTATAATACTGAAACCCAGAAGTAGCTTATGATTTCTAATGACCACCACACATCTTTATTCAATCAAGTACTATTTCATCAACAGAAAGTTCACCAGTTGTGTCACAAGGGATTTACATGTATGTGGTATCACTACGGTAACAAACACCACGCTGAGATTCGGCATCATTTTCGTCACAATCTTCGTGGTCATCATCATCATCAATTGCATAGAAATATTTTAAAATTAAAGGCTCACTGTGAAAGAGGCGCTAATTTAATACAGTTAAAATTTAATACAGTTAAAGAAAGAAATAACACTGTGGAGAATCGACAGGTTAAGAAATGAATTCACTGATGGAAATGGCCTGATTTTTTAGCCCCTTTGGTTCTTCATCGGAGCAATATTATCATCGTCATAATCATATCATCATCATCATCATTTTAGAAAATAGCAAAACGACTGTCCAACCGGCAACTAACTAAACAGTTTAAAAAGGTAAATAACACATATATAACTTCATCTTGATGTTGACATGAAAGCCTAAATGTAAGCCAAATTTTCGAGCCAGCTGTTCTCTTCTTCAGGGCAAAAAAGTAATCATTATCATCATCATCATATCATCATCATCATCATCATCAGCTACATTACATATATAAATGTTTTGAAATTCAAGCGTAGAAAATTATCATCATCATTATCAATACTTTTATTAACATTGCTTGCGCAGTCAGTACATCGCCTCCAGCCAGTGATTCATCAAAAACTTTAATAGCAATATTATGACATGATGACGACGCAGCAACTGCAAGAACAACACCAAGGTGCTTCAAAAACAATCTTTATTATGTAAAAACAGAGCAGCATCTAACATTCGGACAAACAAGAGCACAACAATAACAAAACAACAACACATTCACGCCCACAATCATATGAAATCAGAGCACCCCCAGGTGCCACCAGCATGACTATCGTCATGACGACTTTTGATCCCTTCAGGTACGATGCCACTGACATGAGCTTGTACCGCAGTGCCCTCAGCGCATGTGTAGTCAAAGGTCTGCCCAACGTCAAGGATTACATTTATCAGAACCGAGTCTTCCCAAACCAGGACAATTCAACTACAGTTGATCCACCTCTGTCACCGCCAAGTACCTGATAGTAACGCATTAGTGAGAGAACAAACCTTAAGCGGAACAGGACCCTTCTGTAATGAGAAAGAATGCAATTTTTGTCATGGGAGAGCAAGACATATCAAAACAAAACTGGCAGTGGGGAAGAAGGAAATCGATTACAGCGAGAAGAACATTGTCACGAAACCCGGAGCTTCTTGAAAGTTCATGACAAAACTTTCAGATCAGGAAAGTAACAGGTAAATATCACATCTTGCCAGGGAAACTCAACACTGTCGTGTAGAAACATTGACAGAGTATTCTCCTCTAAGTTTTTTTTTTTTTTTTATAAAACATTCTTGTGAAGATAAGAGGTCTCGAATACTCATCCAATACTCATCGTTTGAACAGTTCTACAAGAAATGCCCCAGTCGGACCTCACAGAAAGCAGTTTATCTCTGACAAAACAAAAAAAAAAGGTCGGAACGAAAGTCATTTTTGAGCATTTGTAAACTCATCCTGGCCAAATCAAAGGGGGGGAAAAAATCCTGAAATTTATCTCTAAGGTAAAAATCCCGTTCTTCCAGCGTTGGAAAAACAAAGCAGGCCAGCTGTGTGCAGAAATATTGTTGTTGCACTCCTGTTTAATATTGGAATTGTGGACTCCGCAGGGCACCTTTTCCCAACAAAAACTCTGTGCCTGAAAGGAAGAAATCGCTGAATGAACAAATCTTTCAAAGCCACGGACTTCGTAACTGGTAAGTAATAATTGGTTCAGACTGAAATTTCAAGGTTCTTTCGGCTGAGTTCATTGTTTCTGCTTCAGTTTAAAAATACATTTTGTGGAGTTAGCTGACGAGGTGGTCTTGTGAGACAGTGTGAGTTGTGTGTCATATCGATATGCCAAAAACACAGATTAGGGAACCTGGACGATTGTGACTAAAGCATTCAAAAAATCTTCCTTTCTCAAGATCTTACATACGACTCTCTTTCATATACACAGGTATATATATGTGTGTGTGTGTGTGCGTGTGTGTGTGTGTGTGTGTGTGCGTGTGTGTGTGTGGTGTGTGCGCGTATGTGTATGTGTCGGGGGGGGGGGGGGGGGGGGGGGGGAAGGTCTGTTTGCAATGTCAGTGTTGCCTGTATTTTGAAGGATATAATCTTGGACGGTTGTCAATAAAGACTGAGTCCACGAGGAAGTATTTTTTTTTCTTGCCAGAGATTGACGTGTCAAGAAAGCAGTTATCAATTCACTTATTAGTTCCATTCAACCTATTCTTTATCTTTCCTACTTATGTTTATTCTATTTCCAGATTTCAAGAACAGATATCAAGATTGCTCTCTATGAGTCCATAGGCCAGTTTCATCGCAATGTCTAGAAACAAAAAATGGTTACTGTTAGACGTATCTGCACCGAAACTTAAAGCTATTTAATTGCTCTTTAACAAAATTTACAGCAAGTCACACCGTGCATTTTGGTATACAAAAGTACACTCGTCCGATTGCATACTGAAATTTTACATCGAACGGCAAAAAGGTAATTTGTGTATCAGACAAAGAGCTGTCTATCACCTGGCAGTTCATTGGATCGACCTAAAATTGAAAGAAATAAACTTGTTCATGGCATTGGTACTTGAATACATGAACACACAGATCTGCGAACCTGTCAGTCTTCTGTCGATACCTACGTATTATTTTCCATAGCTTATATCCGTCGTGTTTTAACACTTGTCTCTAAGTTGTTTTGTTATTTTCTCAACAACGTTGTCATTTTTGTCACTACCTCATTATCAAGGAACTAAGACTAAGATAATTAGAAAGAGATTAAAACTTCAGGTCCATAATCGCAGTCCAACATAATATAGTAGAGTCTACAGTGGTGCATTACCGAGACCAGTCTCCGCCATAGAAGGTTCCGATCTAACCAACAAGACAAGCAACTGCACCATCGAACATCCTGGCTTTGTCTATAAATCACGGAATAAAATGGAGAGAGGCGTGGAACATTGCTTCATTTTTTGTTATTTGTATTGTGATAAATAATGTTTTCAATCCTGTTCAATTTCTCTTTAATATCATTTGCAGTTGGCTTTTGTTTGTGTATGTATCACTGTATGTGTGAGTTTGCATATGGTTTGTGTCTTTATATGTGTGTATGTGGGGAAGAGAGGGGGTGTTCTTTTATTCGTTTTGTTATTTGTATTGTGGTAATGTAGTAAGAAAACATCATTTCATTTCTTTTTCTCTTACACACTCTTTGTTTTTGCGTATTGTGCTTAGAAACTTAGAACTTTAGATATTTTCTGACATCGTTTCATTTTTGGTCCTGAGTTTATGGAAAATAATCTGTTGAATGTTCTTTCATTTTGTTCTACTTGTACGAAAATGAGTCAAACCTATATTATTGATGTCATTTCATTGCCCTTTTCCCCTGTATGATTATTTCTATAATATTGAGTATTTCAATGTTGGTAATTGAAAATTTGGCTATTACTTTACAATGCTTTATGCAAAGATGTTCTTTCACTTCGTTTTGAGCCCAGCTTTGATAACAGACTCTCTCTGTTATGTGTTTAAAGAATTTCACATTTCAAAATATTGTTCATGTTGATCTGAGTTTCCATGCTTTTAGTCATGCCAGGGATTGGAGGAAGCTTTCCTGGTTATTGTTGTTGTTGTTGTTGTTGTGTTTTACAGTCTCACTTATTCTAAAGATCATGATAATCTTCCTCGATTTTCCCCACATCATGTGTTTGTAGGCTATAACACTTGATAGGCGCAATATGGTAATTTCTTGTAAAATATTGCGCATGCGCTAAAATTAAAGTTGGTAGATATTCTATTATGCACGTCTTAAAATCTTATATATAAAATTTATGACGGTCAACCAGTACAACAAGCATAATGATATGATGCAGTGCATATTTTTCTTTAATCTGCAAACTTGAACGCCATATTCAAACGCACATGCAGCATAAAATGAAGGTACATGAAAAATAACAGATCTATAAATTATAAAATCAACTTAAGAAAAGAACAAGAAAATTTGTTGGTCTGTATTTTTCTGAGGTAAAAATTGATAACACTTAGGATTTGTCTTGGAAATTAAAAATAACCCACATTTACCTTGTTTAAGGCATTTTAAAAACATTTGAATGACTCGTTTGGAAAGTAAAACTGCATTGAAAGAGAATGATTGTAGATAATTATGATGGTAGACAGAAGAATGAAATATAAGCTAGAAGATAACAAATAACTCTGTCTCGGACAATTCACCCTGTTTTTATTCAGTCAAAGCTGGGAAGAAATAAAATGTCATGCAAGCAAACTTATTGTCCTGAAATAACGAAACCACTACACAATCCTTCCTGAAACAGAAATGAAGGTAAACAATTGATATACAAGACATGGAATTATTTTGTCGATGGTTATACAAAAGCGGATTCTAAAAACCAGCCGAAGTATCATTGTCAACTTATTCTACACCCAATTTTCTTTGTCGAACCACAGTTTTACTCTAGGCTCCGGGACGAATGGCTCGACTAGGAGATATTGAAACGCTTAAATGTTTGTGTATCTGATCTGTTGTCCGAGTCCAGAAGGAAAAGATGAAAATTAAAGCCAGTTGACCCTTGCCTGTGTTTATGCTTGCGCTCTCACCAGCACTTGAAAGGCGGCTGTATTGAACCAGTTCTTAAAGCCATCCGTTGTTGAGCATGGCTGAAAAGAAAGACAGAATTAGACGGGTACCTGTGCTGGGGTCATTTGGAATTGTCTCCTAACTCATGTTCCAATCTCTCCCCAACTGCTTTATTCCGCCTTGTTTTCTTTGCCGTTCACCTCATCTACAGATTCGTAATTGACAAAACTGAGCACAGCCGACGTTTATATTTATGACTCTAGAAACTTTTCCACCATCAGACTAAACATCTCTGTACCTAACAAATTTGTAGAGTCATCTGTCTGTGTAAAGCAGCACTCCGACCTGTTTAGCATATTTTTAAGAAATCAAGATTTAATTTTCTTTTTTTTTTGGGGGGGGGGGCGTAATCTTCTTCCATTATTATGTAATTTGTAATACATTTTCTCAGATTCTGTGTAAATCGAAAAAAGCCGCTGTTGACAACGTATCTTTCGTTAATTTCAGCATACAAAAGCCTGCATGTATAATAATGCTTCTTTATCACTTCAAGTCATGGCATTTTTCAGTGCCTTTGCAGTAGGAACATTACTATAAGTTTTCTATCCAGTTCTTCTTCGGGTTGTGCCACATTACGACAATCTTGTATCAGTAAATAGGCGTAATATTTATTTGGTTTACTCCTTACCTTTCTTCATGAGAGGACCAACTTCCATAATTTCTGAAAAAAAAAAAAAAGACAACACACACAGAAATACACCAAAACATCAATAACTTAATAATAACGATTGTATTCTTTTAAATATAAGAGATATAAAAAAATAAATAGATAGCATGGGTTTTGTTTATTCCTCACATTAGGATGGACTTGGTAGCCTATGGCTCCTAAAGTATTATAATCATAATGGAATTTCGTACAGAAATAAAATAGCTCTAAATACCATAGCATACAATGTTTGTCACAAATATGTGTGTTGAAAAAGCCTTAGAGAAAATTAAAAAAAAAAAAAACAAAAACGTGTGTTTTCAGACAATCGCAAACAGAAGTTTAATAAACTTTCTATAAAGTCTTCTAGTGGTGCTGTGTTAGTGCCGTTTTGGAGTATAAAGCAAATACCTCTTAAACCAACCGCTATTTTTCTCATATCAGAAGAGTATGGCACAGACCCCATTTTGTTATTTTGACCAGAAATACCTCAATTTCAGAACCTGTAGCCCCCCCCCCCTTTTTTTTCTAATTTAAGTTCGTAGCTTTACCAAATTTTACTTTCCGTTTCCTAAAATGGCTCAATCTAACTCGAAATTTAGTCTAACAATTCGCTTGATCTCTGTCAGCCACACTTTTGTGACTTCTTCAGTGCATAGGGAGAAAATGGGAGTACAAACTATGATGTTTTTATTCTTTGATGGGGTATAACAGGTCACCCGGTTCATCATGTGTTTACAAACGGAAAAAGTGGTCATGAAAGGTAATTGAGATCTCACGGCAATGTAACAAGATCCAGTGACCTGGCTAAAACTGTACCATATGAAATAGTAGATGGAAAGGAAAAGTAGAAAAGAAGGTCCGACAACATGCAGGAATAGATGAGGACGAGAACACTTGCAGAGACAGCAGATTCTGGTTACTGTATAAGTTTCGCTTTTCAACCTCCTACGGGGACGTTATCTCGGCCAGATCCTGGTTAACAGCCGAGACGGACGGAAATGATTAGATCTATTACAAACTCTTCAAGAGATGTCGGGGTAGAGTTAAGGGGTATTGCCTGCAATTAAATTTCAGGTACCATTTTGGACCTGTGGAGATTCAGAACTTTTCACCAACCTTTGTCCCCTCTGTCTGAGTCCAAGGACCTGAGGCGGTTGACCACTACCCAGCAAGTGCCGCAAACTAAGTCTGGAGAGCCGGCCGCTGCTGACCGCCGAAACAATCGCCCAACATAGTCGTTACGCAGCTGGCCTCTGGGGTCAACGCTGTTTAGAAGCACACTGTCACCTAGTAATAGTAATTATGATAATGATATCAGCAATAATAGAATTCACCATCATCATTATTATTATTATCATTTTATAAAAATATAATAGAACTGTCAGACCGGCAAATCATTATCATCATCGTCATCATCATAATATTATAGAAATGTCTAAAAATCTAAGACGGAGTGTTTATCGGCAACTAACTTTACACATTATAATAAAGGACACAGACAACATTTTGCAGAAATTAATATGCTACACTAATTAATATGTTACTAATTTGGTTCAACATCATCATCATCATCATCTTGAATCAACCACCCGCGTTCCTCCGTAAGTGTAAGGACCAAACATCCCAGGTTCTCCCGATTGTTATAAGTAGTATAGTCGCGATTGTGCTAATACGCCGTTAAATGCCAACACAAAGAAACAAAAACTTACGATCATTCACAATTTTACCACTTGGCTTTAAGATAAAAGTAGCCTAAGTAAAAATCCATTCTCACATCATCATGCACACATTGTTTCTAGGAAATATGCAACCTATGCTAGTCTGACTTCTTTAGTGATTTCTGTTTTTTAAATTTTATCCGCTGGAGGACCAGTTTGAGAAAACAGCTGACAATTAATAAGATAATCTGAAATGCCTTAATAATAATTATTAATTGTACTTTTCAAACTCCTACACATATTTTGCCTTACTAAGTTTCCCTTCAATGGCTCGCGTGTATTATTGCGTTGATTAGACTGAAATCAGAGCAAACTGAGGAGTAGAAACGGAGACAGCCAGGAGATCAGATTCAAATATTTAAAAAAAATACATTTTTTATTACGTCTCCTATGATTTGGTAACGATGTAACTAGACTTTGGGCCTGCCTTTTTTATTCTTCCTCTGGGACAGAGAAGTAACAGGCAGTGCAAGGCCCGCCTTGTAATATAGAGGGAGCTTGATTTTTTTTTTTTTTTGTATCGATATAATACATATTAATTAGAAGATATTTCCACTCCTGAAATAGACCCCAAGCGTGCCCGTCGCAGACCTGTGTTGTGCCTGTAATTAGAGCTGGTGGACGCCCTGTCTAGTTTCGCCACTGTGGCCTCCAGCTCATCCCAACAACCGCCGCAGTCGCTGTCGAACTGGCTCAGACCTGCAATACAGGAGAACAGGGATTCTCATCTTTAGTCATCTGTGTGAAACATCATTAATTAATGACCACAATACAGATTGTCCTTTCACAGTATATGTATGACAGAAGTAAAACCAGCAATCTTGTGTTGTTGCTGTTTTTCCTTGGAAAAATGAAATCACAGGCCATCCTGGAATGATTAATAATACTTAAAACACCTGTATTTCAACATAAAATACCTAAGCCTCACAAATGATAAATCCAAGGTGATTTAATCACTTCAAACATATTCATAGTAATTGAGGCGAGCTGCAAATGAAAGGAGGAGCAATTTCTAGAACTCTTGATTGATCTTTAGAAACGTAGCTAATAAAACACATAGACCAACATTTATGCATGCGTTCGTTATAAAGTAGCTCTATGCATGCCCGTTCACGGCTAATCAAAACCGTCACTCAATAATTTTTCGGTTTTAGGTTTAAATTTATTTAATTTTAAAGAAAAAAGGGGTGGGATGGGGGGTGGGCACCTTGAAAACTTTTGCCTTTGACATACGGCATGTTTATTCGATTCAGTATATTATGTGTTTGGGAACTTGCTAGCGCGTCTGGTTGCCATGGAAACGACAGCCGCCTTAGATTTTGTTCCCCGTCTTTTTTTCTATTTCAAATTCTACCTCTAGTAATGATATACTGTAGGAAGGGAAGATCGAACGAGAGGAATACAGCGAAGTATGTGGATGAATGACATCAAGGACTAGATGAACCTATTGTTAGAGGAATGCATGAGAACAGTAGCGGATACAGAGAGATGGCGAGTAAATTCTCGTCAACCGCGAAAAAGATGACACCGAGAGGACGATCTCTTCAGTTACTACCAGCCAAACCGTTCCAAACTCTACATGCCATTTCTAACAACAAATATCTAAAAATGTACAGGAGGGAATGCCAGTTACATTGATTTTATTCATTAAAAGATTTTCTTCTCAAAATTAAAATAAGAAGGAATACAACAAAAAAGCGTATCAATCTTTTTTTTTTTATATTATTATTATATCCAGGAAAATGTGTGGGTCAAATATGATGAAAATATGTTAGTACGTTTTGAAAGAAATAGAAAAATAAGAAAAAAAAAAAAAACCGAAGAAACAAAAAGAAAGGTTTCGAGAAAAACGCAAGAAAAGAAAACGAAATCTATTCACTCTAACTCTAAAGTACATAGAAAAAATCTTCAATGAGCACAATTTGGTACAGAGGACATGGAAATAACCACAGTCAAGGGAAGATGAAGCCGACTCTCTCTAACGCCTCTTGGAGGGATTTTTCGTGGGTCTCAAATTGGCCTGGGCGCCTATATTTCGTGTTTGATCATCTAATATACTGAGGTAGTGACATTTCTTTTCTTTCACTTCAGCGAATTCAATGAGAACTCTCCCCAAATAAAGTCCAGTTTGTTTCTTTTCTAAGCCGTAGAAATCCTCACGACCCTTATTGAGAGGCAGAATAAAAGAGTTGGCATAACCATCTTTCCTCCCCCAAAAAATCTGCAATAAATATTTTTTTTTTAGTCGTAACTTGATCTATGGTCCGATACAGCAATGATTACTCTATGTAAAACTATTTAAAAAACAAACAAACAAACAAACAAACGATATTTTGACTCGAAACTGGTTAATCATATCCCCCCCCCCCTTACCCTTTTAAATGTCATTTTCTTGAAAGTGCTATTTATGATTATCAGAGGCATCAGATGTTCACATAAAATCAAACAATGATTCTCGTCCATTGAAACATGCGAAAAGGTGAATAAATTTGTTTTGTAATACTAATACACATGACATTCGTGAACGTTTTTATTAATGTATAGCTTCCACTATATCACGTCATCTCCTTGATCTCTCTTTTACGTGTGAGGATGGAATTCTTCAGAGTCACTGTAAAATTCGCCTTTGATTTCTAAGAAAGCCACGATTTAGATGAGACAGAGAGGAGAGATTGTGAAGAGAGGGGGGAGGGGGGGGGGCACTGACTTCCCATGAACATCCACTGCATTGATAAACTCTTTTACCTGCATTGGCTAGGTATTTAATATCTGATCAGTCTGGCCGATAATTATTTGTCAAATCAGAGTTAGGAACACCCGAATGAAAACGCTGTAAAAAAAAAAAAAAAAGAGTCGACCACTCAATCTTGCAACTCAGAACGTTTTGACCAGGAAGTAGTTTGAGAACTTAATACTGAATGATCACCTACTTCTCAGGATCAGGCAGACAAGTCATATTTCTGAAGAAAATGTTCTTTCCAGAGTTGTTGAGGTAATACTGTATATCGGTTCTTTCCATATCAATATCACCATCACTTTTCTTTATGAGTAACTTGTTTTCTAAGAATCGATATGTCGTATTTCTTAATTAGCAAAATGTTGAATCTTGGTCAGGTGTAAAAGGTGAAACCATTGTCCATTGTTCATCCTTCACAAGGTCTCAACTGCAACAACAGTCACAGTACTATGTAAGTAGTGACAAAATATTTCAAATAGAATGCCTAATCTTAGAGTGTCTTGCATGCTTTTACTCAACTCTGAAATTTAATAAAAATCTTTTTACAATGAAATGGCCTATCTAAAAAATTGTGTTTCACAAACATTAAAATTTTATCGGTCTTTACTCTTGCTCAACAACTCCCACATAGGTAAGTTCATTGATCGGTTGAGGGCTAATTTCAGAGCTGAGAAATAATTGTTAGTATGTAAGTAATAGATATGTTTTATTATTTTTTCTCTTGATTATGCAGCTGAGAAATCAAGTGAATAAATACGAGTTTGTGAGGAGTTATTAATCAGATAATTTACGCACCATATCATCAGCTGTGTCTGATGGAGATAAACTGGGTTTTTAAACGGGTTATGCATATTGCATGGATCTCTGCAAAGTTGTTTAATGGAGAGTTAAGTGTAAGTATTATACTTTCAACACATAGCACTCCTTTAAGGAACTTTGGAGAGAATGTTACCTTTGTCAATCCATTAGAAGTCTGGCAAACAGGATTACATTGGTGCACTTAATTTCCCTTGGGATTGAAGCAAGAAGTGATCGTGAAGAGAGATAATGTAAGCCTGAGATATGGGCATTGGAATTTCGACAGAGATGCTCTCGCCATTCTCTTTCTATTAATACTTTTAGCTAGTATAGATTAGTGTCACTGAACAAATCTGTTAAATTAATAGCAATATGGACCGATAACTAAAACCATTTTTTTTCAATCAGTAACTGAAAAGTTACAAATGCATTTCTGAGGACACTGGTACTAGGAGCACTGTCGGTCAGACAGAACAATGGAACTCAAAATAGTTGTCGATCTCCTCATAGTCTGTTTGTTGCCATTTTCACCGAGTTTTTGTTTCCCTATTTAAAATTTGCCAGGCCCCTTTTTGTTGTTGTTGTTGTCGTTTCAACTTTAACTGCTTCTCCCTCTCATTCGTCCCCTTCTCTCTCTCTCTCTCTCCCTCTCTCTCTTCATGTACATCTTTTTCGGGTGGGGGGGGGGGGGGAAGGG
>JBCAUA010340309.1:261-18895 GCA_038406235.1 Peronia verruculata | reverse complement strand
AAGGTTGGTCGGAAAAGGGTCAGACAGGTAAAATATCCTGCCAAAGTCCGACCACCCCTTTGTCATGCAACATGACCAGATAATGGCCAATCTGGCATGTTAGGATGATTTCCCGCGCTTTCGAGATCGGGAATACCCTGATTTCCATAAATAAACGGCCAACAATACAGTTACAAAACCTTAGCCGTGACCTTTGTCCCACTATGACTTATGCTAAAAATAGGGGCTGAACTCACCTGGCCGTCGATGCCTGGAGATTGTGGTCGATCAAGAAAACGAAAATGAATGCAAATACTTCAATAAGACGCCAAATAGGGTTGGTTAGTGCTTACCGAGGACTAATCAATGAGATCATAGTGGGTCATATGATTTGGCGATCGTAAAGAAAATTGGTCGGTTTGGGGAGGGGGTTCGGGTAAGGGTGGGTTGACTCTATATGATAATAATTTATTTTTTTTCCCCCACAAAGTTTAAAAATTTGTGTGTTGAATTTCTGTATTTTCTGAAAATTTGACCCCAAAACCTCAGATTTCTGATGGAGGGGTGGGGGGGTATAAATATATTGTGCAAAAAAACTGATTTCAGAACCACATCTTCCCCATCAAAGCAAAGACTTGTTAAAATGTTTCAGCGCCTACCCAGTGTTAAATAAAACTATCTAGCTTCTTCCAAACTAGAAATTCTGCACATTGAGGTATATTCCATGTTGTAGACATCTGTCAGTTAAATGAGTGGCATAGTACTACCTTACATTTACATTCCATGTCCACTATTTATTCATATCCCAGAAAAATGAACTTTCTATATCTTTGAAAGGGTGATGAAGAAAGTGAGGAGGATGAAGCAGAGGAAACCTTGAAACCTTCACCTGATGCAGATACTTTCATCTTGTTCACCAAGCCCAATAACCCACTTGGTAAGAAGTAAAACTGATTTTAAGTCATGCTTAAAAAGATTATGGCCCAGTTTTAAGACAATTTTTAAACAAATAAGAAAAAAAAAAGAACAGAAACACACATGGAGCTAAGAAAGTGGAGTGGAACCATCAAGTAAAAGCATTTAACATGTGACACCACCAGTCAGTGCCATACATAGGTTTGGAGGGTATGGAGTTTTATATATATTATATGTCATCTTAAAGAGTTTTCCATGCCTTTTTTAATGATGCCTGAATCATTGCAGTAATGAGTACGGAGTTATGCAGGTTTAAAATAAAAAATTAGGGTTACAGCAGAATAAACATTTTGATAACTCGCCCAATATAGTTGGGACATCTAATCCCCCTAAAAGTCCCTAGCAACCATAAGTTCACCATGTTGAGTTTACATATTACATCAAATTAAAGATAATTTCAAGAGCATCCTATCTGTCAAAGCATTTCATAAACTGGACAAACAATAGAAATGTTGTTAGGGTATGAAATGTCGATGTGGCCATGAAAACAGGGGGAATTTAACTCTGATTTAATCTTTGCCCATGCATTTCTTTATGAGCACGACCCATGCTGAATTATGCTCAGAATTGAAGACATATATATCCCACTGCTTTCAGTTTGTATAAAAACAAAATTGTTTTTAAATAATCTTATTTTGGAGAGATTTTTTAGGAAATCACTGTCTGATTACATAATTCCTAATTTTGTTTTTCCTATTTGTCCAAATTCACTGAGCTGATGGCTCAGCTGGTGGATAGAACTTAATCCTATGAAACTAAAAAATATGAATATTATACAAAAGCTTTTCTGTAAAAATAATTGGGATAGTATATAATGGAGGAAAAGAAATCTGATTATTTGTTCCAGGGGAAAAAAAAAATAATTATCTGATAAAACTTAGCCAACTCTGTTAAGTCAAGACACATGATAATTAATAATTAAGTTTTGTAAGGACAAAACTTTTAGCACAATGAATATTAAAATATTTTAAGAAATTTGGAATAAACTATTCCAAAATATCTTAGAACTCTAGCTTCAAGCAATATGATGATGCTGAGAAATTAAAAAAAAAGGGCAATAAAGAAGAGGGTTAGGCACAGAGACAGAATAATAGAAATATGCATACTAGGACAACAAGGGCCATCTTACCCCTCCCTGTCACTCTCTGTGAATAGCACAATCTAGGAATTTTTTAAAACACATTTAGGGATGTCAAACTTCATGGTTGTTGCTGACTTTTCATCTTTTGCCTGATAACTATCGACTAGTGTTACTGAGCCCAACGGCTGATCGCGATTTTATATATTTTAATGCAGCATGAGTCCCACAGTGAAATCAGAAGTACAATAGAATTTTGCTCTACCATAAGAGCTCAACTTAATATTAGGCTAGTGTTTAGATGTCCAGATTTGAAGTTCATAGTTGATCTAGGGCTTAGTTCCTCGCAGTCAAGCGGTTGTGTAAGACATGTTGTAGGAAAATCAAAATAAGTTGCCCATGGTCCTAGAAAGACTCATGTAAGTAAGAGGGCAATTGTTCACGATCTAGACTGGAAAGTAGTTATGTTTGGTGATCATGATGGTTGTAATGCTTTAGGCACGGTACCAGGTTCCTGTGAAAATTTTGCTAACTTCTTTTCACAGAAAAGGTCGATTTAAAAAAAAAAAAAAAAAGATTTTTGTGTGCCTTATGTAATTTGGCAGCACTCAATCGACCCAATGAGGGTAGAGGGAATTCCCAACATGTTGGTGAAACAGTTGGACATGTGTATAATTAATATGATACTTAATTATTCTTGAACCAGTTCAATAGTTATCAATTCATTTTATAAATAGGATTGAATATTTAGTTTGAGTCAATCTTTCTGCCAGATTGCTTTCTAAGTTAGATGTGTTTAAAGATGTTTTTTTTTTTTTTTAAAGTGATATACATATTATTAAGCTTGAGATAATTGTATTAATTTTTATTCTTTGTAGAACTGCCAGCAGGTAAACAAGTAAGGATCTTGGTTGGATTCACCAACAAGGGTAGTGTGGATTTCCTTGTTGACAGTATGGAGGCCTCCTTCAGATATCCTCAAGACTACAGTTATTTCTTGCAAAACGTATGTAACCAATAATGTTATATTTCCTTTTTTTTTTTTTTTTGTGCTAGAGGAAGTAAACCTTAAAAATTTCCATTTGCTCACTCTCTTTCCTTTTTTTTTACCTCTCTTGAAGGAGCACACTTTATCCTGTTCAAAAGCTCTGATGGTTATCGCTGAACTTGCTTTAGAATTGAACATAGATATTGAGATTATTTTCTCTCTGATGAGTCTCAATTGAAAGGAATTAAATTCTTTATTGTCGAATGAGTCATTTTTTTCAGCTACCTAGGTCGCTTCCTTTTGCCAAGTACCAGAGGTATCACACAAGCATTGCAAAGAAGGAAAAAATTGCTTTTTCTCTTGTTATTCAAAACACATGATACAAAATAACTATATAGAAGGGGAAGAAAATACTTCTTGGTAGTGTCAAATACGAGTAATAGAGGATTCTGGGAAATTCATGTGATGAAAATGTTTTTGTTTTTTCATAGATTTTTTCTTCCGTTTATAGTAGGAGTAAAAGGGATTATTGTTTCCTGCTTGCTCATTACAAAGGGAAGTAACTTACTGGTTGAAATGGGAACTGATTTCCCAAAGCACCTTGGCTGGATTTTCGTCCCTTATTTTGTATTGCTTATCATGAGCCTGTTAACAACTCTTTTTATGGTGTGTTAAATTTCTTCTCCTCTATTCTTTGTTTTAGCTTTTTTTTTTCTCAGAGCTATGCACATTTCCAATCAACATTCATAAAATAAATTTTGCTGATGAACTACTAAAAAGACCACTATTTTCTCCTTCAAACATTATTTGTACAGTGTATTAGATTCTTGAACTATTTATTATCCATAGTTTAACCTATGAAGCTTAAGTATAGATGGTTTGTTTGTTTGTTTTTTTTTTTTTAACATTAATTTTTGTTGGTTTCTTCTCTTCCAGTTCACTACAATGACCTATAACACAGTGATTCAGCCCAAAAAGCAAGCTACATTTGAATATGGCTTCATACCGAATGAAGCTTTTAGCTCCAGGCCCTTTGGACTCACAATTACACTTAACTATAAGGATGTTGTAAGTTCCTGTTCTGCTGCCCTGTTCTGCTGCAGTATTTATTTAGTCTTTTAGTGTCTGCAATATCATTTTAAAAAGGATGCAGTGTTTGCAAAATCATGTATTCTCTGTCCCTTGAATAATGCCGAATCTGATATAAGAATTACACCCTTGAGCAAAATTTTGAATAAATCAAACCTAAGCCTGTGTACTTCACTTTCGTAACCACTAATTTCGTTTCTTCCACAACTTATCACTATTGAGAGTTAGTATGTGCAGCTTAGGCTAAAGCATCTTTTTTAATCTTGTTTTTAAAAGTTAAAAAAAGTTGGTCTAGAGTTACATGGGTGGTGCTGTGAACATTGACTGGGTTTGTGGTATAACCCAGTCCCTCTCTAGTTGTTCTCACTGCTTATGGTGAAAAGCTCAAGGTCCAGAGCAACTTGTCTTGTGCCATAAGCATCGACTGGGCTTCTGGTATAACCCAGCCCCTGGTGAAAAGTAGGAGGCGGGAGATTTTATGCAGGCTAAGCCTATGTAACTGGCCCAGTGTATACTGAGCTAGTAGGTTCCCGTCTTCAAAGGACGAAAGCCAACCTGTCATCTGTGGAAGCTTATGATGTGTGACAAGTTTGATGTCACACAGAGACAAAGAACTAGCAAAGATTTCTCAACTTCCACTCAACCCGACTCACCTTAGCATTACATCAAAACCATACATTTTGAAGAAACATTGTTTTCCAAGGGGGGGGGGGGGGGCTACAGAAACGTGGGAAGAACAAAGATAATGGTTAATGCTATGTTGTAAATTGTTTATCCCGGTCGTGCTGGATTTCACCATTAATTCCACTCTGGTTTTTACATCCAACTTTCCCTATCATATTTTATATTGATACATGTACCGTATATGATAGATCAAGACCAGATTATTCTGTGGTGTTCACTTTTATCAAACTATCTGATAGATCAAGGAATTAATTGTAAACAGTGGCTGAATTTTTCTCTACATATTTCCTGGATTTTACTAATTTTTTTCATGCAAAAATCCTGTCTCTTTGCAGGATGACACAGTTTTCCAGAGTGCAGTCTTCAATGAAACTATTCAAGTAGTGGAACCAGATGAGGGCCTTGATGGAGAAACGTAAGGCTGTATTGTGCTCGTATTTTATTGTCAGGATCACAAGTATAATATAGCAATAACAAATGTAGAATTTTCTTTATTCTCATTATGTGAAAAAAGGCTCATAGATCTATTGAGAACTTAAGAATTATTATTTTTTTTTTAAATTTTGAAATTTTTCCTCCAAAAGTGCTAAAAATTCAAGTCCGCTACATTATGCCATGGCAGATAAAACTAAGCTGTGGATTCACATAGCCTACTCGCCATTCTATCGTAATCATTTGCCAGATGTGTTTGGTTTTAAGTGCAAGTTGTTTTGTTTGCTGCCTGGTTTCAGTTCCTAGCAGATATGGATCAACTTTCCACAGTAAAGTAGCAGATAGTTTGACCTGTGTTATCTTGGGGTTAACATGGGATAAAGTTCTTCTTACATTTCATTTGTTGGTTGTGCCCTTTGTAAGTCTTTGTTTCATATGAACTTTATCATAGTGTATTACATCTGAATCATTATAACTGACAGCATGCTGTTTCTTATTTGCATGATTTTTAACCAGAAACTTACGTCACCAGAATCCCTTTCTTGACAGCCAAGAAGTTTGCATGAACATACAATTTTATTTTTTTATCATTTTTGTCTTTCAGATTCTTCCTGTATGTGTTTTTGGCTGCAATTGTCATTTTGCTACTTGTTGGAGCTCAACAGCTTGTTGCAAACTTTGGAGTGAGTGTTTTATTTTTTATTTTTTTTTCATACTTCAATCACAAAGCCAGCCAGTTTTTTCTTGGTGATGTTTTTTTTTACTGAAAGTTGGTTTGACCAGAATTTGTTGGCAAGGAAACAGCAGACATTATCTTATCCATTGGTTTTGTCTTCCTGAGGGCTTGCCACATTAAATTGGGGTGCTAGAGCAGGGCTTCGACCACATGACAGGCTCTGTGTAGAAAGCTCCATACATTTGACTGATAAAGCTAGCATGTAGTCTATGATATATGGAAATTTATTATTTTTTTTTTAATGTGTGGTGCCAAGTCATGACTGAAATTAATAACCCAGTGAGTACAAGAAATGGCATCTTTTCATTTCTTGCTAGAATATTACTGTGTTTATACAAGAAAAAATTATATGAGTACATCATTTATCCGCTGTTCCAGTTTGCTTGGAAATGCTACATTGATGCATGTTTTCATCTTTTAAACACATAAAAAAGAAGGCTGGCAGTTGTCTGATTCAAGACTTGCAAGAGCTCTGAACTGCCTTCAGCACATTTTCAGAGTTCAAATATTTCAAATTGCAAGATGTGGTGTTGGATTTAACTGGTACATTAGTCAGGAGTGTCAAACTTCTGACTTTAGTTAGGATTCTGACTCTTTTTTTTTTATGTCACTGACTTTCCTATTTTGGCCGATCAACTGCCAATTTTTACTGAATCCACAAGACAATCGCGGTTTTGTAATAATTCGTGATAAAAATTCCACACCATGACAGTGAAACCGGAACTATGAAAGAATTATCCTCATGCCTCAATTGATAGTTGAACTGTTGTTCAGAAGCTGTTTGAAGATTGAGATTAAAGTTCGTAGCGCTTAATTCCTCACACTCAACAACATGCACTCCAATTGGTTTCGTAAGAGTTGTTGATAGAAAATGAGCTCATCAGAGTACTGTCAACAACAAATAATGTGCCCATGATCTTAGAAAGACTAGTGTAAATTAGAGGGCAGTTGTTCACGATTTAGATCTAGGAAATAGATCTAATCTGATTACATTTGATTATTATGATGACGGCATAGCCTGTGGGATCTTTCTGCTTCTTTGAATTTGCACTAGTTGAGAGAGTGAAAGGGAATGTGTGACTGCAGCACTAAACTACAGCCCATGCTTATTTCTTTGTTGGCCAACACATATGTCTGGCTCCCAAGGCAAATGAGTCAGAAGTCGCGCTGGGTGAGCTCAAGTCACACTGTTTTTTTTTACCGTTTTTTACTATTTGTGATACCAAAATATTTCTTTTTTCGATCAATAAAGGTTAAATTGTCATTGTATGAACAAAACAAATTTACTGTCTTAGTTAGAAAATAGTTAAAAACAACCAAAAACGGCCATGTATCTTCATTGCCTGAGGCGACTTCTGACTCATTTACCCTGTCATAAGACATCGGTTCTGCATATGAGGAGGAATAAGTTGAGTCTCATGACTGATGAGTTATTTCCTGCTTCAACTGGTCTGGCCTAAACACTTAAGTCACTTGTGCAATTGTCCATGGGGTAACTAGCCACTAAGTGTCAGAATGAAACCATTGCCATTACCATGGTTTCACTCAAAAATGAAACCATTATGTGAACACTGCGTGAAATAAGTTGGGATTATTGATGAAATTGTAAATGAAGAAAGGTCAGAAGCCATCGGGTCCTATAGCAACTCACTCGCATATAATGAACAAAGCAGTTCCTATTGTAAAGAGATATATCTTTAACTAATGGTAACAATCAACAAAATGCAGCAGGCAAGACGTGTTGCTTGCATAACCTGTCAATCCACCTAAGAGCCCTTTTTTTTCTTGTCTCCCAGCGATTGGGCTCTTAAGCAGAGACAACTGTCTCTTATTCAAATATTTTCTCTTTCCAGTAGTTGATCTGCTTGGTTGACCCTTTTATCACTGAATTTATTCAGTAATATATAACATTTCTCTTATGTGCGTGTGTCATTCATTGTCTAACATAATCTTTCAGAGAAAGCGTCTTTCTAAGCCCCGTCAGCCAGTGGAGTTAGGCACCCAGAATTCAGATGTTGATTATGATTGGCTTCCCAAAGAGACATTGCAGGGAATGAGTAAGTGGCATTATAACACATGTAATTTAGTTTATATGACGTACACTTACGTCATATTATTGCCCAACACCTACTGTTGTGATATATTAGTATGTAGCGGAAGTAAGGAAAAGTTCCCGAGCACATGCTTGACATACCCCTGTGGCACAAATGAATGGCATACAAGTCTTCTATTAGTAAATGGACGTGTAGTTCTTATTTAATGGAGATGATTGCAGTGCTAGATCTAAACCTACAAAAAGGAAAGCTATTTCTAGATCAAGGGAAATTGAAACAGAAAAGATGTAAAACAGACACAAGGGAAAGCAAAGGCAATGAATGTGCCAAGGGCTAGATCTAGAGGTGGGGGTGGTCAACAGTCAATGCCTGTATCTTCTGGTGGTGCTAAACAAGAAGACCATTGTTTCGATCATGTATCACAAAAACCCAAACTTCTAAATGAGTTAGCCAACATAATGTGAGCTCAGTTTTATGTTGTTCTATCTCTATTTTTCACATTTTGAGAAAATTGATGTTTTGTATTTAGCAAGTGTTTTTGCACTTCGGAGATAGGACAGATTCTCAAAATCTGCCTGTTCAGGCAAGTGATCAGTGAAGTTATTACATTTATATGGTAGATTTACCATCCCACTTTCATATGACTATGACTATTCTCCAAAGAGTCTAAAAGTGGAGATAAAGTAACAAAGAAATGAGCTTGTGATATGTTGGTGAATGTGAAAGTGATTTCCCAATATAGGAAAATAGCACATTTCAGTAGTTCACAAACACAAGTTGCTGACTTTTTTGTATATTTTCATGCATGGTCTTGATCTTGACCTTGCATGTCTGGTTTTGATATGAATATTTGAGATGCGACATGATTAAATCAGGATCTCATCAAATTTTGAGCATTTGGAGTTATTGGTATCACTGTAAAGGTTATTCATTTCCCTTTTTTTTTTTTTTTTTTTGTGTGTGTGAAAAAAAGTTTCATTCTACCTTACATAGAAGTTGAGGTATTGGCAATTTAAGACGATGGGAATGACATGTTGCAGCAGCTGAATTTAGTGTGAAATGGCCGTTCACTTTTGTAAATCCTTATTAATCTTTGTTAGCCCATGACACTAAATTACAATTTTTGGGCTCTTACCTGATGTATTTCAGCAAATCTAACTCTGACGTGCATTTTTACATTGATATAGAAGAGTTCTGTGAAGAAAAAAATTGCATTAAAAGTTTGCTGTTGAAAAACACGTGGTTTCTTCGGTCGCCTCAGTTTGATGAGTGCCTGATTTCATCTTGTCATGTCACATATACTTTCAGTGGGTTTCCTTTTATAATAAACATGCCACAACAATTACAAATATTACATCCTACTCTTAATAAATTCTTTTGGTACATGGGATACAGTGTATGAAAAAAATAGGGGCATCCTTGAGAACAAAAATCCAACATACTAAAAGGGTTAAGAGATCCCCAGCAAAATCCTCAGATTGAATGTTCTATTTTTAGCTTAGCAGGGAGGTACAAACAGTTCATTTGGGATTTCCAGGTTTTTGCTCGGTGAAATATGAACTATTTCATTGTATCCTTATTATATCTTTGTATTTTCTGCAGACAAATCTCCAAGGAGGTCTCCTAAACAGTCGCCAAGACAAAGACGCAATTTGAGATCTACAGGTCAAGGAGAAGAATAAATGAAAATAAAAAACGTAATGTTTTTGTATGTGTGCGTGAATGATTGTGTTTTGTCAGGCTCATATTTATCAAACTATTCAAAGATTTTCAAGATTTTAATGTCCAGACTATTTTAATTTGAAATGCTCAGTTGTCACACATAGTAGTCACAGTCATCTGATACCGATAAGGTTTGAGTTATATCACTTTTATTCTTAGTTGCTATTTGCTTTGTTTCTCTGTCGCTCTAAATGCCAGGCTTGATCCAGTAATAGCATTCATTTTCCATTGGAATCTAGGAAAGATATTGACAGTTGTGTTGGCATGATAACGCTAGAAGAATGTGAAATTATCACCGATTTCATTTTGTTTGAGTGTTTGAGTATCAGCATATTGTCTGGTATTTTTCCCTCACATTGACCATAAGCAATGTTGATGCATTCTCTTTATGTTTCAGTTTGTATCTCTGTTGACTTGAAAGTTTGATATTCTTTCATTTCATGCATCTTGTTACATGCAGATTATAATTGATAGGGCGTTTGTTCATAACTGTGCGTGCTGGTGGTGATGGGAAGTTGTATGGCTGTGGTGTCTGTCAAGTTTCTAGATGTTTGCAGTATTTAAAAATTTTTTCTCTTGTTTTCAAGCTGTCAATACTGTCATGCAACCATTCATTTGCTTTTTCCTCTGGATGATCATAATTATTTGTTGATCAAGTATAATGCCAGATTGATGAATGATTCTGTTGGGTGGGTTGATGGTGGGAATGGAGATATTCTTAGGTGAAAGCATGTTAATAGTATGCAAATTCTTGTTACGCAAGCTCTAAGAGTCACACAGTTCTGTTTTGGTGAAAATGTGTTGTTTCCTCATTCCAGCATATTTGTTAAGAATGATTGGCAGAGCTGACAAATAAAAGTTTATGATGTTTAAAATCAGTCAGATTTTGTTTTGTTCCATTTTTAAAGTTTTATCAAAACTCTGATGTCAGAGGTAATGTGTTAAATGTTATTGTGGAACTTAATTACATGAGAACAAAAAGATACATAAACATTGTGAACCACAGGTTCCTGTTTGGGAATATTGTACAGATTGCCTCCTGTCAAAACAAATTGGACTCACAAAGTTAAAAAAAAACAAAACAGTAGCCTACTCTATAATGAAAGCCTATTTCCTTTCAAAACAATATTTCTTACATCGCTCTTGTCTTTGAGGTACAAAAAGTGTCACTTTCATTTTAAATTGTCATGAAATTTTCTATATTATTTACAGTGGAAACAAAATTGAAGAGACCTTGGTCATCTTACTAATAACGTTCTCAAGATCTAACAAAACAAAAAAATTGCTTTAACCCTTGTCAAGAACCTTTTTCCTGGTTGTTCTAGATGAAATCTTATGCCTATTGTTATGATTACAATGAGGCGGTTTCTTGGGGACACCATATTGTATGCAGAGGCTTCAGTCGCAGTCAGAATACAAGACGTGACACAATGAAATCCGATGCTCGTCAAACTTAGGTGACCTGAAAAATCACGCGTTTTTCAACAATGAATGAATTTTTAAGGCTTTTTTTTTTTCTTCACAGAACCCTTCTATATCACTGTAAAAATGCTTGTCAGAGTTAAATTTCTGAAATACATTGAGTAAAACTGTAATTTAGTGGCATGGGCTAACAAAGTTTAAGGTCATCGGCCATTTTCTCACCATATTCAGCAGCAGCAACTGGTCATCCCATCATCTTTTATTGTCAATAGCAGGACTTCTACATAAGTTGGAACAAATTTTTTTTTTTTTACACACAGAAAGGGAAATGAATAATGTTCACAGTGACTGAATAATTCCATATGCTCAATCATCATCATTCATGTCACATCTCATTATATACATGTAGTTTGAATTGTATGGTCATCAGTAAAGTAACAATTATATTGTGACAATGTATGTAGTTTGAATTGTATGGTCATCAGTAAAGTAACAATTATATTGTGACATGTAGTTTGAATTGTATGGTTATCAGTAAAGTAACAATTATATTATGACATGTAGTTTGAATTGTAAGTCATCAGTAAAGTAACAATTATATAGTGACAGTGTGATCTTCAACACAATGTTTATTTAGGTATGCACACCAGACTTGAGTGCAGATACAAACCGATATTCATCAGTATAAGTGATTGGCCATAGTATTTTGTGACAGCGGCCACCAACTGGCTGGATTATCTAGATGAGATGTCACGCTTGTTCCGCAAAAACTCAAATGCATGACAGAGACTTGATGTCTGGCACTATAAAGCCAGTTTGCAGATGATCAAGTCACTTGTTGAAGAAATTTTAGCACAGCATGATTGCAATTTATGTCAGACTATTGACATAATTGTACTTACTGCATTTTTGAGAATAAATTTATGCAAAAGAGATATACATGTACTCTCATCGATTATACAAGGAGAAAGAGATTAATTCAAGGATGGCACTCCATGGGAACTACCCCACCGATGACGGGCTTACACCGTCTGCAGTCTGAGGCACTGAATCAAGCAAATACGATGTATGTATTGTTGTGCAAGCTAGCTTGACCTGCAGTTGATATCAAAACAGTATTACCACATTGTCATAGCTTCACAGCATGTGCTTGCAGCAAAGTCCTTATTGATTTTTTTCCTTAAAATACGTTAATGAGGAGGATGCTGTTTGCGAATATTATGTTTAAAAAAAAAAAAAAAACAATCAAAGTGACAAAAGGTTATTGACAAATACCTGCTATAAATGGTTCCCACTATATCGCTAATTAGTAAAGAATAATTATACATGTATGTGTATTGTTTGATTTTGTACTATTGACATAAGACTTTACTTCCATGTGTACAACATTTTAACAGGTCTCAAAACCCATTCTATTCTACACATGTACATGTACTAAAGTATCAGCATCTTATCTCAAACATCAGGACTTGGGATTGAGAGGGGGAAAAAATCAGCACTCGTTGTGCATTGTGGTTGAAAACAGTTGATCAGATTGGAAATACAATAAAGAAGAAATTATTTCCTAAATCTGAGTGTAAAAAAAATTTTTAATTAAAGGTTTGGGAAAGTCATGGACCAATAGAAGGGCATTCATTCTCATCACGATCCCAAAAATGCTTATAATGTGAGATAGAATTATAAACCATTCAGGATTTTATAGCAGGAATTTTCTTGTCCAAGTGCAGTACATGTTGTATCTATCGCTTCAAGAAAGTATTGATCTGCACAAAAAAAATCAGCAAGAATATTGCACAGCTTTATTTCATCAGTGATGTTTGAAATGAATGTCATACATAGGTTAATTGAAATAATAAATTCTGCAGTATCAATACAGACAAAATACAGTGTATTATTTGAATTGATTCAAGTTCAACAAGAAAGAAAGAAAGAACAGTCATACACACATAAACTGAGGCTCACCAGAGAAACAAAAAAATGCTTGAAAAAAGCATTCAGAATAAAATTATGAAGTTCAGTATGAACTGCTACAGGAGAGTGAGAAAAGTAAACTATTTTGTGAAAACCTACAACGAAAATTATACTCCGCAGTTTTCATCTGTATGGTTGTTAGGCATGTGCATGACCAACAATATTTTGGACCGACGATTAACAGTTAACTGGTCTGACTCCCATGACCGTCGATTATCAGAATTTTATATCGGTTAAGTATTTTCCCCTTAGTCATGTGTAATGTGGGTCATGGTTATGGCCTTGACCTTAGTCTATTGTGACTAAAAACGAAAAACCCGCCACCCACAGTCAGCCTTAGTTTCACTCATATGACCCTTGACTGGGGACGTAGATAAAGAACAATGTGGGGTATTTCACAAATCCGATTTTGCTGATCAATTGGACACTGAATTCTAGTGCAGTGTGATACCAAAATTATCTTAAAATGCTCATAGATTAAAATTTTAATTAAATCACAAACAATGACGATCCCTTCACAAGTTAGCATTTTGTAATAGGGATGTCAAATTTCCTACTTTAGTAGGATTTCCTACTTTTTGGCTATCAGTAATTTCTCTTTTGGCCCCAAATCTAGTATTATTTACCATTAACACTTCAGTATGTGTTTGCTAGAGAATATGCCAGGAACTTTTCCTACTTTTTTATGGAGACAGATTGACATCCCTGTAGTAAAACAGCAAACCACATGTCAAAAGTTTGCACTGAGGTGGGGTGGTGGGGGAAGGGGCAATTCGACACCTGGGCCCAGCAACTCAACATCTACCATTCTATTGGTTTTAACCCTAAAAGAATTACAAGAAACAGTTTGAATGCAATACTGCCACAATGGTATTGATTTATGTTCAAGAAATAACAGTGTAGACACAAATGACATTACACGTATGAAACAAATTTCACCTTACTGTAATAGAGCAGTAAAATGTAATTCTCATGCAAAGTACATGTACAATACGTAACACCCTGGCAGATCACCCTTTGACACTTCTAGGGTTAAATACTAAGTAAAACCCACCCCCGTTTTTTTCCCCTCCTTTTGTTCTCTTTAGTAAGAAAAAAAAAGGAAAAGGGTCATACACAGGGGGAGGGGTATAAGTATGAGAAGGGTGGCATTGGGATGAAAGCGTGTCGCTGATGGATGGAGTTTCCCCGAGATCAAAGATGCTGATGTAGCTAATTGATGAATGCTTTAGCCTCACTTCATGACTGACAACATAACCGATCTTTAGTCATCATAATCGGTTAATCGTAAATCGTTCTTGAGTCCATGACTGATTTAACCGGTTATCATGACCAGTCATGCACAGGCCCAACAGTTGTTCCGAGTTCTTAATACATGTATTAATAATGAAAGGACAAGGGCGGTGGAATAGTGATAAAGCAATCTCCATAAATTCACATCTCCATGCCAGTTTTAATTGTGCACTGAGCAACTTCCTTTCTTGACTTTTGTTTGTCTCACTGATGTACATGTATATACTGAGAAAGGTGAGCTGAAAGGGAAAGAAAAGGCCACGTCTCTTTGCTACATACAATATAACAATGAGACCTTAATATATTATTTTACCATCTCTACTGTATCTGCTTGAGAACCATCCTTTTTGTGTGTCTGTCAACTTTTTTAATGGTTGATTATATTATCTACAGTACAGTGGAATCTGCTAAAGGTTAACCTCTTAGGACAGAAAAAGTGCAGACTTTAAGCAAGGTTTACATGATCTGTTTTCAGGGGACACTGTCTCTGGCTGGCACAGGGAGTCAAAATACATGTTGTCATATAAAATTTGTTGGATTATGTCCTTATCCCTAATTAAATTTAAAAAAAAAAAAATTGAGCTGAGTTTCCCCCCTCTAACTCTAGCTAGTAGAAGTACATGTACAATTTTGCCTTGTGCCACCATTTTTAAGAAGTTTCAACATTGCATCCAGATTGAGAATGTGTATTTTTTCTCAAGACAGTCAGATCACAGAGTTAAGTAAAAAGTTGACTAGATCTAGATCTAGTCACAGCGAACGCAGAATGTAAGAATAGGAATGAACAGGATCTGAAGATGTGACTGAAATCTGACACAGTACTGTCTGCACTGTGTGTGCGTGTTAACAATGGGGCGAAGAGAGCCAACTATAGAAGGTGTTTGTGTATCCCCTGTGTGCCACTCTGACCCAGAGTATTACTAGTGCATGTGTATCAAGGCAGTGAGTGGTTGGATGTGTGTCCACAGGCTCGTCAACACACAGAAGAAAGGCGAGGATAGCTGTGTGGAAACTGCTGTGTGTGTGTGTGTATCCCCACCAACACGAAACAGGTGATAAGACCCAAGCCTCTTCTCAATACAGCAATAGACCCACAGGTTATGTGTCATAAAAAAGCATCTCTCGATCTCTCTAACTTTTTTGAATTCTTTGTCCTCACAATTTACGGCTGCAGTAGGCCAGCCTGGACTATTTGGAGTTGACTTTAAGTGAACTCACCTCTCAAGGTGTTGACATTATCAGAAACAAGACTAACGAAATACATGTATAAAGAGAAAAAACAGGACCGCCCGAACAGGTTGACTTTAACCGAGAATTTACTCTAAGCGAGTTGACTTTTTGAGGGTTCAACTGTACTTTGATTATGGTTGTAATAAAATTGTTTCTGTTTTTAGATTAACAGGCTTAAGAAGGGGAATATGTCTTTAATCAATCATACACATGTACTCATGTCATTGACTCAGTGACTGAGATTAAAAGAAAACTACCAAAATGTAAATGTTATTTTCTTTCACAAACATACAATTACCAACAATATGGCTGTACTAGTCTGAACATACTATGCCATGTTTCACTTTTTAACAATACAAAGAAATATTGGAAACTGAGTTTCCATTTATCAATAATGAGACAAATGATTAAAAAAAAAAAAACACTTTTCACATTTGTGCTAAATCAAAAAAAGATAATATCACAGACCAGAAAATTAGTTCTGTCAAGAGGTTCTTTTTCTTTACAATGATTTAGACTGAAGTAGGAAAAGCTTGCAAGTTTTATGCTAGACCAGTTGCAGATAGTGAGGGGTCATTCATCATATGAGCATTTTCATTGACAGTAAAAATGCCATCTCTAACAGTCAAAATCCTCATATAATGCGTTAATAAATGTGTATCAAACTACAAAATAGCATTGGAATTTTCTGAGACAATATTCACATTTTCATTTCTCTGATTTTAACTTCAACTTAACAATGTTGGCCAGGGAACAAAAAATGGACATCTTTGACCTTATTTTGAGTTTGTCTTTAGTTTACTGAATTAATAAGATCTCAGCACAGTTACTGTGTCAGTGGACTTTGGTAAGTCAGCTACTGATGAAAAATTTCTACAATTTACTACATCCCCATGAATTATCTCTTTTCTATCACACAACAGAGCATATATAATGTAGAAATGATCAGATAATCATGAGGGATCAATAGACACAAAACAAATGTTCAATTGACATTTGAGCCAATTCATGATTTAAGAAAAAAAATTTAAAACAGCATGAAATTTGTCTGTTAAGTCATGACTTCAGGAACATTCACTCATGGATCTCAGATATCATACTCTGAGGTCCTTGCCCTACTGGTCCCAATGAATGAAGGTGTGAAAGGTCCTTGCCCTATTGGTCCCAATGATGTGAAGATGTGAAAATGTCCTCAACTTGATTCAGTCTTGTAACATTGCTATCACAACATTTTCGAACATCCTGGAGAAAGAAAAATGAAAAACATTCAAAACACAAAAATGCAAGCATGATAGCTGAAGCTGTCTGAATTCATGGTGGCAATCTGAGCAGTTCTCCAAACTCTTTTGAGTATTAAAAAAAAAAAAAAACATTCATGATCATCATCAAGAGGTATTCATTTCATTACATTTCGATGGTAACAGTTGCAAACAGTGCAGTCAAAAATTAGGTCAAGTTATATGAAATGTCCCTTGCAAATCCCTTTGCATCATGCCTTTATACTTTATGTAGCTTTCATTGTGTGTGTGTTTCATCACTAATCTTTTCTGGCCATTACAAATCATAAGCCGAAGTTCTATGGCACAGTGGTCTCCGCCTAAGAACTTGGTCGGCGGAAGACAAAAAAAGCGGGCTCTTAGGCGAACGGATTGAAAAGTTACGCAACCCATCTGATCACAGATTGTCTTCACTACTATGATTTGTTGATCTTTACTGTTAGTAAAAGATTTATCTATGCGAATAAGTACAGCCTTCTTCCCTGCGTGTGTGTTCCTGATCTTTTTAGCGTATAGTTACATCAATAGTGCCCGCACTTAAACACCGTGTGAGTTTTCACATAACAGTAGCATTGTTGAAAACATGATATTCAGAGTTGCCAACCCCCAATGGAAAAAAATGTGTGAGATTTCAGGGTTTTTTTTAGTGAGATTCTCCATTTTTTAGTGAAAAATTAACACGGGAGAAAATGATGCTGACCCAAATGATTATTTAAATACTTTATGCTGTTAAAACAAGAAAAGGTTTTATTCAACAATTATGGTTACAAAGTTTGTTATTGGTACAACCGAATTCTTTGTTTGGGCCTTGTCAGTGTGCTTCTTGGACTCAACGTGCTTTCTCACATCATCCCTTCCCGCAAGACTGATATGGAATTCTACACCACAAGTTGTGCACAACGCCAACGATGGGTCTCCTGCTTTAGATCTAGAAATGCAGGGAACTTCCAGCGTGTACTCTGGTTTAAAAGAAACTTTATAACGCTTCTTTGCTCCATCAGACTTGCTGCCACTAGTTTTCGGTTTCTCAAGCTCACGTTTTCCATTCCCTTGCTTGTCCGCAATTTTGCAAAGAAAGACAGAAGATGCAACATTATGCCAGCTGAAAAAAAAATAAGCAGTCTCGGCCAAAACGTACACCGCTGGAGCAAAAATTTCAAAGTAACTCAATACAGAAGGCCAAATTGCTAGGGTATTTGGCACGGACTTTGGCCTCTCGCTTGATTGAACCGGATTTTGTGACTCAGTCATCGGCAGGGATGACCAAGAAATGTATACATCAGAAAAAAATTCCGCCACGCTGAGGACAGGAAATTCATGAGAATTGATTACTCACTGTGAGAGCGGGAGACTGACATGCTTTTTTGGGAGTCTCACGAAAAAATCGTGAGAGTTGGCAACTCTGGATATTGCTATGCTACCCTACGGAAAATTGCACAAGTGACTCAAGGGTTTACCGATGGACCAAAGTAGCAAAACAGCTGACCAGTCAGGAGGCTAAACTTACACCTCCTTATCCGCAAAGCCAATCACAAGTGCTGTCCCACATGTTTTCAAATAAAGAAATAGTTACAGGTTAGTCAACAATGTGGTCTGATTATGCAGTCATACATGAACCATAAATTCCTCTCCTTTGTTTACCTGTTTTGGGGGGGGGGGGGGGGGGGGGGGGGGGGGGAAGGGGGGGGGGGGGGGGGGGGGGGG
>JBCAUA010340200.1:0-18897 GCA_038406235.1 Peronia verruculata | reverse complement strand
ATAGATAGATAGATAGATAGATAGATAGATAGATAGATAGATAGATAGATAGATAGATAGGTAGGTAGGTAGGTAGACAGACAGACAGACAGACAGACAGACAGACAGACAGACAGACTGACAGACAGACAGACAGACAGGTAAGGCATGAAATATATCGACATGCCGGATAGAAACTGACACACACAGTTAACACGACGGAATGACACTTTAGAAATATTCTAATACTCCAACTGTAGCTTCTGTTACGTTTAGCTTTAAAACCAAGCCTGTCTTACTCTATGGCTGTTCCTCTGTCTGCTCACAGATGTGGCTTTCACAGAGGAAACTAGTGAGTCTGCTGTGTCTCCTGGTCTGTGAAGTCGTCACTCCACACGTCATCAATGACCTGGTAAGTCACTCGTTCATTTTCACGAGGTCAGGTCACTCTGCCCTTCACTCTTTCTGTATTACACGTTAAGACACGGGAAACGAACATGAGATGGACTAAGAGAAGGTGAAATGAACTTTATATAGCTAGGAAAAATGACTTCAAACAATTTTTAGTCAAGGTAAAACAAAGTGAGATAGGGTAAAGATAGAGGAAGACAAGGTAAGATAAAGTTAGGTTGGTTGATTTGTTGTGTTGTCATTTGACAGCGCATTAGCAAATGTTTGGCGAAATTGCGCTTACCACGGTTGAAATATGATAAGATAAAATAAGATGATAAGGTAAGGTAGGATTAAGTAGATGAGGATATAAGTTAAAAACAAAACAAAAATGAGAAACAAACAAACAACAAAAGCTAGTTATAAATATACATAGCTTTAAGTCGGCCAGCCACCAGTGAAAAACTGTGTAGGTGACATTAAAAGTAGATCTTATAACTTTAAAGGCCTGTTTTCATGGAGTGCATTATTCAGTAAACCTCTACGACTGATATCATTATTTTGTGTGGTTGACATCATACTCTATGGGAACAGAAGCAAACAAAATATCAGAGCCGAAGTAGAATCTATGACGGGCTGAAAGTTCTGAACACACGTACCCGCTTCATGAAAATAACCTCTAATGCTTGATTTGACATTTATCATAAAGCTGATCTCTTCTGTCTTACGTGTATCTGGTTTTGACTTGGTCATCCTCTGGCGTCGTGGTTTGAACTGAAATTAACCCTTGTGGTAGAACTACCATCTTTTATGGACTGGTATACATTTATGATGTTGGCCTCAACATACTCAATGCCACATGAGTTTCAAGGTGACCATACCTTTAACTGTCGATACAAAACTCGACAGTTGATGTTTTTGTTATACTCCCGGAATTTGACATAAAAAGCCAAAGAGATGACCACCTCCTGGTGGTTGAAAGCCATAAAAGAACGTCTCTAGAACGAAATCAGCAACTGTCATTATGAACCTAATAATGACGAAACCCACTGTCTCAAGATTTGGCACACACACACACACACAGATACACACACATACACATACACAAACACACACACGCACACTCACATACACACATATATACACACACGCACACACATACAGACACATACACACACACGCACACACATACAGACAGACAACTCATACATAAAAGGATGAACATCACCGTTACTGCCAACCTAAACAAACATATAAAAACTCGGAAATCCAAAATGTTCATGCGATAAACAAAGAAAGAGATCTGGACAGTGATGGATCTGCCCGTTATGTCAACAATCTCCTTCAATACAGCTTAAGTGCATCACATCACACACCTGGTAGGTTTCACAAACAACCTTGAGCGGGGCAAGATGACCTGTCTTATAACATGGTGCAAAAACAGCCATGGGTCAACACTGACATACTGCACAAATAAGCCTGACAGATAATGTTTTCTATTCCAAAAAGGACTCCCAGTGAACTGACATCACCATCGAACTCACTTACAACTTACCTAACAAGTTGTGTGCAATCTTAAGTAAAGAGACGGAACACGAACTACAAATTGAAAGATTTCAGGGCAAAACGCGACAAACGCCATTTTTGAAAAGTTTGAGTTACACCCCTCAATACTGGGAATGGTGAAGGTAAAGACTTTCCTTTTCATCAAATGCCATCTATCCTTCATGAAAGTCTTCGGGAAATTCTAGTATTTAATGATATATTACTAACTATTGGAGGACAAATTGTTATTTTTCTCTTCACGGTGATTTTGGATATGTCTCATTTTGCCCCAAAACCCTTCTAATGTGAATTTTCACTCGTTTATAATAAAAAAAAAGCTCTTCATGACACAGTGGAAGTAAAAGACCGGAGCATATCCTCAAGGTAGCGAATATTACATAAAGAACATATTCTTTCCTCTATTTTGAGAGATACCAGTCATTGCTGGCTCCATGCGTCGGCAAGAGGCATAGATTGATCGTACGGTTTAAACAAATGACAAATAATTAACTACCAGTTCATGGGTTCTCAGATAGTCTTCACCTAAAATGTTGCGACAATATCCACCAGGAGTCTAGAACACTTGAGAAAAGCATTATTTATTATTATGCTGAGTTTCTGAGTTGGCATTTCATTGTCATAGCCTCCCCCCCCCCTCCCTGTTTAGCCTGCAAAGATCTACTGAAGCATTGTAGCTCAAAACTCATTGTTAAGGTTTGCTTTCATGGAGCGAAATATTGAACACATTCCGTACGGTCAACATCATATTTCGGGCGGTTGATATCGTAATCCGACAGCTGACATCATGGTCCACTGGTAATGAGGCTCTTGGGGGCGAACAAAAAGAAAAAAAAATCAACCTTGTGCGGAAAATCTCCGTGTGGAACGTTTAGAATATTTGCTCCATAAAAATAGATTTTACAGTATAACAAAGGGTGAACAGGTGGAAAAAAATTACCCGGTGTTGAATGGAAGACGTGGTTCACTGAAGAACTTAGAAATTAAAATAATTATGAATTTGAGCAATTGTAATCCAGTCCTTCACGATTTACAGTGGAACAAAAGCAAGACAACTACACTTTTCACCACGAATGTGTTCGTTTTTAACCATAGCCGTCATATCAGACTATAGTGGGAAACTGGTGCAAGCAATGACGTTTTCGCCTGGCCTCTAACATAGACTTCTCACAAACTAATGACGGTGAAATAAAGTCCTCTTTCTGTTGCTTCGGAGTACAGTATTGAACTTCCTGTACAGCACAGATCAAGACACTCTTAGTTTTGACCGACGAAGACACGACAGCCATGTTCAGGCCTCCATGGACCCTGAAATAATTCTAAAGAGGGTCGCAGTGTCCATGTGGTTTAGCGTCTCTCCAGGCTCCCAATAATACTGATGTCAGGTGGGAGGGGGGGGGGGTATGCTTCTGTAGCTGCTTGATAAAATATTTGACCTCCTTAATATGATCTAGATCTATTTCTGACATGTTTTCTTTCAGAGGTCAGCACGGGAAGATGTGCAAGAACCCACTCCGGTAGGTATGGTTTTGATCAGGGTGAAGTTATGGGGTTGATGACAATTGTGATTCTGAGGATGATGAGTATGTCTGTAGGGATTTATGTTTTGTTTTGTTTTGTTTTGTTATTTGTTAGTTCTACATATTAAAAATTGCTCTAATGCTGCCCGATGAGACAAATGGGCGAAAGATTTAACTGATATTTTCTTTCATATACAAGGATACACTGTTTGCATTTAATTATATATTTGTTCTTTGGTGTGCTGATAAAGAAAGACATTTTGCCCCCTACCATCAACGTAATCAATATGTGACATAATATTGAGTTCTACAGAGTGTAGCTGTTTGTTCCTTTCGGATCTTTGTCAACTTATAAAAAGCGTTTCTGCAAAATTGAGATGGAACTCAGAGATATTAAATTTGAGATTCAAGACAGTGAAATCAGGGGCACTGGCTGAAGCGGAGAAATCAGACATCTTGTAGAACAGTGAATGATTTTATAACGATTTTTAAAAAAAAACATTTTTTTTTTTTTTTTATCTTCTTCTTGAATGTTTCTATATCAATCTAAAAATACATTTTAGAGTTCAGTTTATTGAAACAGATTGTGTAAAAGACAAAAGTATTGTAATTTAGTGGCATGGCGTAGTGAGGATTAATAAGGATTTACAAAAGTGATTGGCCATTTTCTCACCTAATTCATCTGCAGAAACAAATCGTCCTCTTTATTTGCTAATATCGCGACTTCTATTTGAGGTAGATCAATATATTTTTCACACAGATAAAGCGAAATAAAGTCTCCACAGTGATACAAATAAGTCCATGTACTCAAAGTTTGACGAGAGCTTGGTTTCATTGCGTCACATCTCATTTTGTGACAGAAAGCAAATTCTGAATATAGGTGAGAGAGGCAACTCCCGTTCCTAAAAACAGATCTCCCAGGACGGGGGAATGGGGGGATAAAACTTTTTTTTTTTTTTTTGTGCGAGTGACATAGCTGAGCAGTGTGAAACGAGGACGTTTTGACTCAATATTCTATTAACTTTTCCAAACCCTGTCGTATTTTACTTTTAAAAAATGGTCCTAATCTTCTGGTGTCTCTATGTAAAATTTGGGTACAACATTGTTTTATTATTTTACTCACCTCTGCTAGTGTTTCGTTTTCTTGTTAAACTAAACTTTGGCCAGGGTTGTCCTACACGTATTTCATTCACGTTTGGGTAATTCTGTAATGTATCATTTAAAAATCCACCACTGGTCAATATTTTATATTGATTCGTTTGTTATTATACTCAAGGAATTTGGTATTGAGTAGCATTGGAATGCAGTTCTCACTAGTTTATCTGAGTCAGTATTTTATTTTGGCTGTGTTCAAAATAAACTTTCATAGAGCTGATCTCTTACTTTGTAGTCCATGTTCTAGTAATTCAGCTATAATACCACTGAATAATTCAACGTACTGAAACCCTTAGAATATTAAAAGACTCATGTCACGTTTCACTCATTTTGAACCAAGATCGAGAAAACCCAGATGGGAAAAAAAAAAGAAGCAATATGAAATCAATACTCAGCATTTAAGGTTCCAGCATCCAAACATCAGAAAAGAAAAATGAGACACGACACAATGAAATCAGGCGCTCGTCAAAGTCAGCCGACCGGAGAAATCACGTGTTTCTCAACAGTGGGTGGATTTTTAGCGTTTTTTGTTGTTTTCTTTTCACCAAGCCCTTCTAAATCAATCTGAAAATGCATTTCAGAGCTTAACTGACTAAAATTGAGCGAGCAAAGGCCCAAACATTGTAGTTTAGAGGTATGACCTAACAAAGGTAAAGAAGGATTTACAAAAGTGATCGGCCACTTTCTCACTAACTTCAGCTGCAGCAACCAGTCACCCCCATCGTCTTTAATTGTCAATATGTCAACTTCTACTTAAGGTAGACCAATACTTTTTTCAAACACTGAAAGGGAAATGAATAATCTTTACAGTGATACCATTAACGCCATATGCTCAAAATTTGATGAGAGCCTGATTTCAACGTGACTCATCTCAATTATTCTTTTTTTTTTTTTTTTAATTTCAAGTCATTGATCAACGTCATTTGATTTGTGGGGTGGCTTTTACTTTTTGAGTATTTCATCACATCTTAACCATGTCCGCACTAACCTTTTCCCAGCGCAAACCTCCATGATCGAGTCCATCTTTGTGCGCAGTTACCTCATTCCCGACTCAGTCAAGAAAACAAACAGACGGACAGAAGAGGTGAGAGTAGAACAGCAATCTAAGGACCCGTCACAGCCAGCACAGACAGGAATACAACACATCTTCACACCATCTTCTTTCAGGTAAGGCTTCGTGACTGTGGTCAAGTGGTTTAACCTCTGCCTCTCTTATAGTTACTTCTCAAGAACTTACGTTTTTTTGTTCATTATTAGCTCCAAGTGACATAATATATGGCTAATAACACTGTAATAATTATTTTTCTCATTTTTCTTCAGTCATTCAATAAGTTGAAAATATTTTGATAGTTATTTGTAAATTTTCAGTACCAGGTTTCAAGTACCATCAGATTTAATACATTTATTTAATCAAATGGCATTTTTTGAGACAAGAATGGGAATGTTATAATTTCAAACATGCATATCGTCAGTATCGCAAGCATTCTGCTTAAGTCCATAATTTGGGAATTTCTAGCTTTCTTCCCCCTTTAAGGGGAGCTAAAAATACATATTTGACACCATCTTGAGCCAAACTGACTGATAGAAACGCAGGAAAAATCTGCAAAGATCTCACATAATACCTCTTGTTTATAATAATTTGACATCAGTTTTTACCCTCTGATGAAAAAAGTACTAACTCAGACTGACTTGAGAGGGTTGCTTGCGACACCAACAATAAGTTTCAAGGGAGATTGTCAAAGTGTTTCAATGCCATCTTGTCATAGGAAAATGTGTGATTTATATGATCTTTAATTTGTTGTTAGTACAGTGTATTCGATCGAGAGCTGTAGGTTTTGGAACAAAATGAGTGTCACAACAATCTGATCAGAGCTCTAGCAGTCATTGATTTGATCTTATTTGGTACTTTGACTTTGTTGAGATGATGAATGTGACCTGAAGGCTCAGAAAGAACATTAGCATCTCTAGGAAATGTCTGTAGTTGTCTAGGGTCAAGAAAGAAGTAAAGATAGATGATATTTAGATCTGAATAGTCAACCAGGTGAATGTCATGGCTTAAAGACAGGCTCAAATTAAGAAATTGTTTGTTTTTGTTTTCTCTTGAAGCAAATATGCTGGCCTCTTTTATTCAGCTTGTAAACATTTTGCCACAGTAAGCTATTGTCTGAATAACATTGTATTGGCATATGAGGACTTTGGGGGAATTCTTCAAAATCAGTCGTTTTAATACATTTTTCTGTACATGTTCTTGCAGGTTCGACACACCCTTGTTCTACACAGGTGTTACACAGGAAATCATAGCTGAGCGCAGCATCCAAATTGAAGTTTGTATGACACAGAAGCACACCAGAAAAGCATTTCTGATGGCCATGATACATATGCCTCTACGCACAGCCATACGGCGACCTATACGAGAAAAGTATCCTCTCATTCCATGTATGAATGTTACGATACCAAACAACATGCGGGTCTACAGCGCCAGGGATATTATACTGGAAGGGTCATCGTCAGGCCGACCGTTGTCCAGATCCAACTCTTTGTATTCAAACACAGATTCGACGGCCACCACCAGGGATGTACATTTGCAAGATGTGGAAGTGGATAAATTCATGCGGAGATTCATCTCTGTTAACTTGTCAGATTCCGATGACGATGGTGTTGGAAGTAGCATTGATGTCAAATCCAGTCTCGGGAAAAGTGTGGCATCCTCCACAGCTACGGTTGATGTCATGTCTGTCAGCACGGACGATGATGACCTTCCTGGTCATCTTAAGGAGGTCGTATTGCATAAAACAGATCCGGCTCCTTCTGTTACTATCAATATGGGTAACGACCCCAAACCAGCTACCAAAAAGAAGATAATTATTCCTAGTGAACTATTAGATGGAGATTCCGATTCTGATTCAGATTCCGACAGCAATACACCTCCACGGAAAGATTCCACAGTCATTCAAGTTGCGGAGGAGGCGAAAGAGACAGTTGTTGACATCACCAAATTGCAAGGAGATGTAGTGTTGGATATCGACGCAAAAGACAAACGTGAAACCAGTCCTGGTGGCAGGAAAAAGATAATTCCGCCCGAGTTGGCACCTAAAGTCCCGCAAACGACACCCACTTTAAATGATAAAAATTTGAACAATGATATAAGTGAGGAGGGTTCTGCAGACAATACGTGTGTGTATGACGATATTCAAAATGAGGATAAAATTCAGTCTAGGAATGGTGGAGAGTCAGAACAACAGGAAATTTCTGACACAGAATCTCCAGTTAAAGTTGTGGTTGATTTAGCGAAGTCACCAGATAATGGCAATGAAAATGGTGATAACACAGAAGATGAGCTGGCCTCAGAGATCAAGCGCATCAGACCTCGCACATCTTCCGTCGTCTCTGCATCTTCTTCCAACCCTGCCTCACGACCAGAGACCCCTGTCTGGGATTTCTACGATTTTGACATGGAAGATGGAGGTGAAAATGAGGAAGGAGTGGAGGAAGATCCATCAGCACCAAAAGACGAAGCATCAAAAGCCTTGGGCACCTTGCAGGCAAGTCTTCTACGGCTGAGCCGCGGCTCCAAGACCCTGGATACCTGCAGAGTTATGGGCCCTGTCCTCCCAACTGTGATGATTGAAGATTTTGAGTTGGATGAAAATGATGTGGCTGTGGCTGATGATGAGGATGATGATGATGACAATAACGATAACGCAAAAGCAAGTGAGGAGAAAGCAGAAACTAAAGAAGTCTGACATGTGACAATGATTAAAAAAACATGCTCATGTTTAAAAAAAAAAGTATGTATAGAAAGTGTGAAGACACCCCTTGATGTGTTATAGACAGGTTATAAGAACATTTTGTAAGACTGGTGTGCTCCTACAAACTGTTGTTCCATGAAAGATCTAAAGCTATTACATAATATGCCTTGCACCCAGGACAAATGAGTTGGAAGTGGCGCCGGGTTATTTTGGGCTTTGGCCAAATCTGTTTAAATTTCTTTCTTTTTTGACAAAATGAAAATTTAACCCTTTTTTTTTAACCTGAAAAAAAAAAAAATTAGCATAAACTTTGGTTTCTGAGCCAGAAAACAGTTTAAAACAGCCATAATTCGAGATCAGCCAGGGTGACTTCCAAATCATTTGCCCAGCCTCTGTCTTATACTGCCAAAGCTGTACAAACATTATTTCCACAGTGGAGATATTTCACAGTGCAATGTAGCAAAGCTCTGTATCTCATTAAAAACACCATTCCAACATTGAGACGACTTTCAGAAACAATTGAAAAAATAGGGAACCCTGAAATAGTTTTCACAGTACTGTATGGATCTCAGACATAATGTAACCGTTATTGTGCTGATGTGCTGTATAACCCCAACACACAAACAATATGGATCTGTTTTGCCTATCTTGATGTAAAGCCATTTCAACCTGAGCATCTATTCTTAGGAAACCAAATAATCCTCATTGCATGTTTCTTATGTTTGTTAATGCTTTTGAGTTAGGGGGGTGGAAAAAAATGAGGTAATAATGAACTGTTTATCATTAATCCATGAATCCGTCAGTGAACTTTAGCATCTTTGCCCACTTGTCATACTGTGGCGGCACTGTGTTATATACTTCAAGCAGATTTTGTTTTTTCTTCCCGAAAATTTGGAGAAGGAAAAAGTTACCAAAACAAATTAGATTAAAAATATGATTACAAAAGAGTGTGTTTCTATTGTTACCCTGACACACTCAGAGGAAACACCCATAGATGTTCTCAGCTTTCTGGCAAGGATACAAAATGACTGGCTTGAATCTTTATCAGTCTAACAGAAATACTCATAGTCTACTGTCCAATTATCATTTTAACCTGGTTTGAGTCCAGAAATGTGGGCAAATTGTCTTCCCAAGGAAATGTCAGGGCCTGCCAGGATTCAGATCTGGAACTTTTTATCCTGAGTTGACCACTGACAACATAAGAATAGCTGTACAAATGCCATTTTCAGACCTGCAACTTTGGTGCAATGATGTTATGCTACAGTATCCATGCAGAGAGACTATGAGCCTGCGGATGAAATATTCACTGAGTGTGAAAATCCCATCATCTTTCTGACAGAGAGAAATGATGTGATTCTGGTCTCGGTATCTGTTGTTTTCCCTTAATGTAAAACCACACAGTCCCAAATTGAGTGTCCTAGCAGTACTGGCTATGGCGGATTCAGTATGGTAAACTGAAATTCTCCAAAAGATAAACTGAAATTCTGGAGAAGCAAAGTTTTGACAATGTGTAATATGTTGTATGTCACCATTATGTCATTGTTGGTACTACATGTGAACAGTGCATAGCCAACAGTAGGACCAACAAAAATCAGTCAAAATGTGCTGGGAAACCAGTTGCCTTCTGAGACATCAATTATCTAACTTAGATTTGTTCTTTTTCATGCCAGTTCTCATCAGGGTTGAAGGGCAAAGTGGAATTTGAAACCAAGTTCTCACATACAAAGCTAGATTTTCAAACCCACCTTCACTCCCATAGTCTCTTTGTCTCAGTGATGGATTCAGGAAGGACTGACCATACTGTGTGATCTAACAGATTTCTATCTGAAAAGTTTTACCAGCAACTGTCACAGTTTGTAGCTTGTAATATGCTCTAGCATGGAGATTTCTAACCCAAGGCCTTACATGTGGACCAGTTCTAGCATACGTGGTCATTTCACCACCCACAGTAGGCTGATAATAATAGACTACATTCTTCAAGTCAATAACTACCACTTACGGTACATAAAACATTTTGTTTATCTTTGATATGTCTTCATTACAGCTGCCACATTGTTTATGATTTTTGTTGCATAGTTTTTGTCATAAACATTACATCGGCCATATTGGTATTTCATTTATTTGCCTTGTCAGATGTAAGAAATCATAACTGCAAAAATTTGCATGACTGATCTAAAATGCTTGAGTGAACTGGAGTTATACAAATGAAATAGAAGTCAACTTTGCACGCTTTTTCAAGCTTCTATATAATCTATTTGTATCATATTGTGGGCTAGAGCTATGTCTTCAACTCAAGTAAATTTGGAGCCTTTTGGGAATCTGATATTTTTAACTATGCAATGACCACACTTTGAAAAAAACATGAAAAATTTGCGTTATCAAATGTGAAAACTATATGACAGTCTGCCTTGTTCTGACAATACCACCAGGTTAAAGGTTTGAGACTGACAGAAAAGGAATATCTGATCTGATTAAATGTTTCACAATGCAGATACATGTGAGTGGGTGAATTTTGCTCGAGCTGGCTGCTTGTGCGGCTGTACATGATTCTTTGGCAGATATATCTTGGTCCGAGAAAAATCCTCCTACATATAGGAGGAAAAGAAGTGAATCCTGGTATTCAGATGCCCAGTCTTCTCTCTACCAGTTGAAAGATAAATTGTCCTATTCTGTCTGAAAAGTGCCTTCTCATACCGTAATGATATTTGCATTGAGGGAATTTTAAGTGGAAATGACAAATGCAAACAAGAAAATTTGGCACATATAAGATTTTAGGATTTTTTTTCCTTTACATGAGACCACTTTCTTTCTAAACAAAAGCAAGAATTATGTACTCACGTACCCAGGTTTTGCTAGTTTCTATCTCATTCTTTCAAAATGGGTGTATCATTTTATAAACCGTTTGTGTGAAGGTGATAACTATTTCTCAATTTGATCTCCCTCATGTGTCTGTAATGATACACCCCTCTGTAAAATGGGTGACAAATTAAACAGTTAAAATTTCAAATGAAATTTACATTATGTTCATAACCTAATTATTTTGGTTGCATTGTCATGTCGCCAAGATAGTCAAATGAACCCACACTTCTTCACACCATGTCAGATAATTAAGCCCTGGCATTGCAGTTTCGTTCAGTTGTGTTCATCTTTCTGACTCTTTGAATCTTGATGTGTAAGGATGCATTTCCCACCCTGTCTAGAGATGTTGCTAAATGCTAACAATTTTCTAATGATATTTTGTTAGATTTTATTCTTTGTTGATCTAAAAGACATATACCCAGCTTGTTAATTTTGTGTTTATGTGTTCTCCCAGTTTGTTTGCCGGAAGCATACACAGGAATTTCGATGCATGCTGAATTTTCAAAGATGTTCCATTTTTTCTTTTTTTCTTTTTTTCTTTTTTTTTTTTTGCATGTTGTGAGGATCTGAATATTTTCTTTCACTTTTGTGAAAACAATATCATTCATCAATTTCTTTCCACGTACATGTACTATGAGATTACGAATAGTTTTCAGTCAACATATGAAATCTCATGGCTGATACAGTGAATGATGACATTGTGTTGTATCCACTAGGTCTGGTTTAAATTAATGCCAAATTCCAACAAGTATACTGGACTACTGACAATGTTAGCTTCCATTTTGTATTTAGACTGAATTCTTCCTCAAAAAACCCTTCGATAATACAATATTGATTCACATTTTCATAATTTATTCTGTCAGAGGACAGACGATGAAGTTCCATTATTAACGAGCATTTTTTTTTTTGTTGTTGTTGTTTTTAGTTTTTTTTCCCCCGCTGTTCTAATGATCTGATCATTGACAACACAGTTATTATGTTGGTAAGGATTTTGACTTATTTCTTCTTCCTAGTCTACCTTATGCAAAATTAACATTGTCATCCTTTGAAGTTGAAAGGGTTGTGACTCATGAGTTATTTCTCTCTAAGTGCCTTGTCGTGGTCGTCTTTATATGATTGAGCAACTCCCATGAAATATGTAAATATATATAGGCATTGTCCATGAGATATGCACTCAAGAATGGCCCATGAGAGACAAATACTACATGAGGTTTTGTCCACACCAAGAAATATCCATTATACATTACCTATTTTATGTGCCTGAAAAATACCCATGAGATTAGTCTCAGCAAGGAGTCTGGCTTCTCCTAAGAATGAAACTGATTTTTCTCCTTTTTTTTTTTTGTTGTTGTTGTTTTTTTTATGCAGTCATCTTGTTTAATTCTCTAACATTGTTTCTACAATGCTTTAACACTGCTTTCTCTTCAATGACAAAATTAATTCCACGGACACAAATACTGTACATTCCAATGCAATTTATTCTGGCTGTAAATAATAGTATAATGAATATGAAAAAGTTGCATAAATCTGTGGAAGAAAATGAATCTGGTTTATATATATATTTACATATTTTATTTATATTTAAAGAAATGTACAAATATGCACCGGCTGTATGCAATAAACGTGATCTGATTATAAAATGTTGTCTGTTTCATGTTTGCTGATGAAAGAGATGAAAGCGAACTGGGATTGTTATGTTTTACTAGTTCACTTACTTCCCTTTGCCAGACATATGACTTGTTGAACAAGCGGTATATGACCAAAAATATACTACGACCGGTTTGAAGGCAGCCAACTGAAGGATGAAGATCCGGTTTGAGGGCAGCCAACTGAAGGATGAAGATCCGGTTCGAAGGCAGCCAACTGAACGATGAGGATCCGGTTTGATGGCAGCCAACTGAACGATGAAGATCGGACATGCCTCAAATACAAATCAAACAGAGACATGTTGGACAGAGTGATCATACATGCTCCTGCTTGTAGCCATTGTTCAGCGACACGGGACGAATGCAGCATGTGACATTTTGTCTGTCAAGTCAGATGGCCCACTAACTGGAAATGCCCCATTTTCAGGGCGGGACACGAAATCACAAAATCCAAAGTCTCAAAATGTAACTTTGACTGTGTTTTTGATGCCAAATTTGTAAAGAATTTGCCATTTTCAGCTTTTCTAAAAAAATTAAAATTAATTGCTTTGCTGATTCTTAAAGATAGGGCCACCAATGTAGGTCATTGTATCATTGAGGTGTGCCAATGTTTAGAATCTAGCCCAGGCATTATCTAGAACCCTAGTCTACCATCAACATTGCTGAGATTAGTTTTGCATTTTCATTTCAAACAGTCAACATTGTCAATTTTTGCTCTGTACTATTATTTCAAACAATGGCTATTTTTTTCAACATCAAACTTACTTTTTTTTTTCCTGCCACCATCTAAGACAATGGCTTTTTTTTTTTTTTTTCAACATCAAACTTACTTTCTTTTTCCTGCCACCAACTATTACTTGCCACAGAAAAATCTGAATGTATTTTTGCTGGACTTACAAATATACCAGTTGAATTCTTAAAATATTCAATCTGATGTTGCTGCAGAGAATTCAGCTGACTACTAGGAATCCTGGAACTCAGCTGTCACAGAGGAGGTGAAATTGATCAAGGCCAAGAGAACCCAAGAGTGGGAGGACAGAGAAAAAAACAACCCAGGCAGCATTTCTCGTACTGTATTCAGCTGCAGTTTCTGTGGTAGGACACGTCTCTCCCACACTGGCTTGCACACTAATGAAAGGAAAGGCTCCTCTGGGCATTAAGTGTACATTACCATGGTCATTTGTGACCAACGGAAGCCAGTCATTCATTCATCCATACATCCAAGGATGGATTCAAAGACAGTATGAAGTGAGTCTTGGACATCATACAGGAACATACAATTTTGCTATATATACTAAATGCAAATGATATGACTCCACAAAAAAAATAATAAATAAATAATTAAATAAATAATTTTTTGGCTGAAACATGATGATTTGATACCAAACAATAGCAGCAAATTTATATCTGGAAATAGCCATGTCTGTTGTGGGCATCCCAATATGCCTCATTAAAATTTGCACACATCACAATTTTCTATTTTTTCATAGCACTTTGCTTTCTGCAGAAACTCTGATTTCTTTTATGTCTAAAAATCCTCTAAAAGACTAACAAAAGTAAGTCAGTCAGTTTCATGTTACAACGCAAAATTTGAAAATGAAAATAAAATTCACATATTCAAAAATAAAAATATGTATACATCAACAGTTAATATTAGTAAAATTACAAAAAAAAAAAAAAAAAGCCTTCATCAATATGAAAAGATAAAAATATGCCACAGCTGAAGTCCAGCAGCAAAAAAAATGGACTATGGAGAAAAGGTACGTGGACATGTATATGGCAAGCAGCCCAGAAAAAGTGTGGTTCTATGATATATACAATGTCATTTTGACATAAGTTACTTTCTCATCAAAAACAGATATATATGGCACTGATCATTTTGTGACATATTCAAATGCATCAGTCAATTCTTTCAAGAATAAACTCTGACTGACCATGTCACAAGACAAGAGCTGGAGCATCTTGCAATCACAGGGATGCTGGTTGGAAGAAGTCAAGGAAGGATGAGGAGATTTTGGACAACATAACATCATAGCTAAAAGCAGAGAGCCAGAATCAGAGTACTAATACCAACAGCAACGTGGGGCTGGGATGTGTGGAAGGAAATGATCGCTAGAGCTATGGAACAATGCAGCTGAGGAAGAGGATGGTAATTACCTCAGTAAAAGACAATTCATCTATACAACAACAAAAAATTTGAATTACCAAATGAAGCACTGCATTTCTGGTAAAGAAAAACAGGGATATTCTGTAAAGCCATGGATATATATTATCTATTTGACACTTATAATCTGCCTGATAGAAGATTCTGATTTCACAAAAAAGTCTTGGGCCAGTCAGACATGAAGAAAACATACGTACCACTGTGAACATTTTCACAACCATGAATGCCAACAATCTACTGAGGACATGGGCAATTCCAAATTATGTTCTACAGGCCTGGGCAAACCATAGGACATGAAACAGCAATTACCTCACTTATCCCTTAAAAGACAGGTTACGTATGTAATGTGTGTGCTGGACAGAACAGTGGGAGGTCCCTACTAGTTACTGATATAGTCTGCATCAATCACAAAACAAAATTTCCTAAATTCTGTTGTAAAAATTAATCCTTTACCATCAATATATCTAGAAATGCCGTTTCCTTGACTGTTATTTCAGTAGAAGTATGGTAGAAATGCATGCACTTCAAACAAACAAACAAACAAAATTTATAATAAACTCTCACACTTTTTCTCCAAATGTAAAATATTCAGAATTGGGAAAGTTGTCCAAACAAAGCTGAGGAAAGCCAATCACACTGACTGCCTTTTGATGTTCAAAAAGGTCTATATTGGTTTCTCAAGTATACAAACTACAGAATAAGGAGGTATATATACAATCTGATAGATCAGATGCTCTCAACAGGGTTTTGACATGGTCTTTCACAAAATCAGAGTCTGTTCTTGAGAGTCACAAAGTTACCTTCTCAGGCACATGTGCTAGCATTGGTTAGCTGGTTATAAACATTGCACAATAAATGTAAGTCATAAAATCACAGACACAAACTGGATGCAAATGTGTGCTTACACATACGGCATGAGTTGAAATGCTCGAGTTGCACGTAAGTGAGGCCAGAGAGTTTAAAAATAACTTTGGCCCTGAGGAAAAAAAAAATTGGGGAAGAACGGCTGGGAATGGCAGAAAATAACATTTCAATATTTTCCACATTGAAGAACTACCATCATAAAATTTCAATGTATACAAAAAAAGAAGTCCTAAAAATAAAAAGTGCCTTAGCCACATATTTTGAGTCAAGATAAAAAAAGCCCAAAATGGTAAAAGAAATAAAATCTGTCAGAGATTGACAAAATTTATGATGCCAGCATTCAAACACCATAAAATGTAAAACTGGAGTAACTAGAAAAGTATATGACTGCACTCAAAGGAGAAAAAAATCTCTCTGAGTAAAAGTTTTTACTCAAAGTGGTCTTGAGTGTTTTTCACTGTATCATTTTTTAATTCAGGACTGCTTGTACAGTCATAAAATGCATTAAAAAAATTTTTTTCCAGTAGTGTTGGTCATTTTCTAAGGTCAACATAAACAGGAAAAAAAAAGGAAGATTTTCCAGCAATGCGTGCAAGGCATAGTAGAACTCCAACCAATAACAAAAGTAACAAAGACATAATGGAATATATAATGTTACAATCAAATGAAAAAGTATTAACTGAACAAAAATATTGTCACAAATTATATATTCCCATAAACAGAGCATTTTCTGTATTTCTCATTAGTAACATCCAAAGAAGAGAATGAAGTAAATAAAAAATAAATCAATCGATGACATAAATCAATCAATCAATCAATCAAGAATGAGTATGTGCTGTACTTAAAAAACAAAACCAACAGCAGTGGACTAGATTTTGAAGAAGTTATTCACAAAAGTCATCCCAGAGACATTTGATTGTGAACTGTAAGGTTATGAAGTACAAGGGCCATCTCAGACCTCTGACAGGAAAATGTCTCTAAGGAACTAATGTACAACAAAAAATTTGTAGTACTTGAACAAAACCATAATCACAAAACTCATCAAATAATTTGTGCTATAACCATTTTTTCCCCCCAAATATCTCACAGATGCTGACAATTACTTGTGCCATTGTCTTACTAGAACAGGGATGAAACGGCCATGCTATAGATGAAATCTCATTGCAAACAATGGCAGAAGAGGAGGCATCTTATCAAGAAAGATGCATTAATCTTACCCTGTTTGATGTTGTTCTTAAAAAACATGCAATGGGATAACAACCCACATTGCTTAGTTCTTTACAATATAATGTTTCAACAATATAAAAGTCTGGTATCTCTATCAGGTGACAACTCTCAACATTAAACAAATGCTGCATTCATTACATCACATATAATTTATAACAAGAGAAGTTTTTCATAGTTAACCCGTTGAACCCTACAGCCCGGTACACTGGACAGATTTTCCGGTGTCAAATTCCCCATAGCCCAGCAAACTGGGCTGAAACACTTCCCCAAGTTCTACATTTCCACTACAGTAAAGAAATAGATCTAACAGGTCACTTTTGAGCAAAGACATTTAGGATTACGGTGATTATAGATGTCTGCGCCCATGATCGCATTTGAGGCTTGTGTTTATAAAAGATATTGAAAATGAAATGAGAAATATGCATTCTCAGCCCAGAGGGCCAGGAATAGGTATTATTCAGACACTTGTGATCAGGGTTCAAAGGGTTAAATGCTTGACAGAGGAATGCTGATTGACTTCTCATCCTGAAAATGACTACAGCTTTCTCTCAAAGGGATCAGCTCCCAGTGTGGGCAGCAAGGGCTCCGTGATGCTGTGAATGACTGTGGAAGCCTGCATGGATAAATATCTCATAATTAATCTAAGACTTTACATAACCATGAAAGAATAAGACATCAAAAGTTATGTTACTGAAATATTATGACACAAAATGCACTTTCATAACGTAAGATTTTTTCGTGGTATGATTTCCCAGGCAAATTTCGTCCATTTAAAATAATTTAAGATTTGTCTATTTAGGAGACTAAGAAAGTTTTTTCTGAATATTACAAAAGACTTTTGGCCATCTTTTGATGATCTTACAGTTAATGATTTCAATTTCTAAGGGATTCAGATAAACTCAGATAACTAAGCTCAGATATTTATCACTGAACTAAATATATACAGAAGCACTTCAGAGGCAGAAGATGATGAAACTTCACCAGAGCAGCTCCTCATAATGAAGGCCTTTGTGAAAATAAAATTGTGCGGACGTAAACATTTGCAAATATAAGAGAGCAGTTCAAGCCCTGCCTGGCAAACGGTTCAATAACTAATCTAGGACTATACATAACTGGAAGGGGAAAACATTCATAAAGTTCAAAACAAGTGGTACCAATTGACAGGGCTGAGCCCTCTTAGTGTTTATGCATATCTTCTGTTACATCAAGAATAAAAGAAAATGTCAGATGGAGAGGGGGAAGACCTGAGTAAAAAAGATTCAATGAAGTCATCAGCCTGGAACTGAAGCTCTCAATTTATACCCAACATATAAATCTCATATCTATACAGTAAATCTGCAACAAAATTCATAAAAGGCTTATGGATTTAAAAACTACTGAATGTATCCATATGAGATATGGTTCACAGCACTGTTGCATAAAGATCTATGTTTCTACTTACACAAAGTCAATGTTATTCTAAAAAGGCAATATTAATTGAATAGATAACTCGCAAAGGTGTTTGATCCAAGTTGTACATTTGATAGAGTGACATGTAAAATAACACCAAACCCATGTTCTTTGAGTAACATCAGAGAGCCTAGAATAACGAGTGGGGAAACTGAGCCGGATTCCGCGTATCTAGGTCAACAGCTGATCATATGAAGAAGCGCGGTCAACAATTCGCAAACATAGCGCCCACTACAAAGCGTGGTACACACTGCCAGTGGTGTTCAGCCGTAAACTGCACAGTTTCAAGGTACAACAGACTAGATCTACCCTTCTTCACATTTCCGAAAGAC